>QZLH01000093.1:27424-55721 GCA_003833135.1 Oehlia diaphana | reverse complement strand
GAACCAAATGATTTTAGAAGAACAGTTCCACGTTTTCAAGGTGAAAATTTCAATAAAAATTTGGAACTTGTACAAAAATTCAATGAATTTGCGAGTAAGAAAGGAGTAACTGCGGGTCAACTTTGTTTATCTTGGGTTATAGCTCAGGTTAATATACTTAATAATTTAAAATATGATTTAGTATAAATAATTTTTTTAATACATATATATATATATTTTTTAGGGTGACGACTTTGTTACTATTCCTGGTACCAAAAGAGTTAAATATTTAGAAGAAAATTTTGAAGCAGGAAAAATTCAACTTAGCCCTGAAGAAATATCAGAAGTTAGGAAAATTATTGATTCTATTGAAATCGTTGGTAATAGAAGTAATGACCGAATTTTGAAGGTAAAGGAATTAATAATTATTTAAGCATGTTAAAAGTTTTTTTTTTTATTAATATATTAACAATTTTGCCTATAAATACAGTATTTGGATAAGGATGTTTAAAAAAATGTCATTCTAATTATGAAATGTCACCTTTAGTAAGTCAAATAAATAAATCGTTATGATCGTTATGTGATAAATTTTATAAATAAAAAAAAAATTTTTTAAGATTTCATATACTGCATGACTGTGTTTAATTATCCCTAAATGAGGCAACGTCTAAGTCGTGTTATATCACGTGATTTTTAAAATTCATCGCCCCCTACATCATGATCGAACACGCCCCCTTGAAATATAATTAAAAATTACTATAAAACATGGATTTTACAATTTTAGTATACAATTAATTTTAAATAATTTTTAAATCTGAGATTTTTATAATAAAACAATGTTAAAATTTTAAATACAAAAAAAAATTCTATAAACGGTGTGACCAAATCTAAAAGAATTTTTTATCATTTGTCCGGAGCGTAGCGAATGACATTCTATTGTTATGTCCTTTTCCAATAAAATTTTCTGTAATGAGAATTTTAATATATTCTTCAAATAATAAATTTATTAATTCGTTAATATAGTCTAATTTTCATTTTAATTAATAGAAAAGGAAGAATACATGATAATTTAAATAAAAAAAAGCTGACATGAATGGAAAAAAAAATATTAAACTGAATTTGAATTATTCAAATTTCGACATTAGTATACTTATTTAAACATAAATACGTAAAGGTCAGTCATGCATATATAAATACGTCTTAAATTTTTTTTTTTTTTTCTCTTTTACGAGATATATATTCTTTTAAAGTTAGAATACAGGAGTTTTTTTCTTTTTTTACTGAAAAATTAACTAAACATTATCATGTAATTTAAATTACTGCGTGTGGTTTTTTTATTTTAAATCAGCAGTTTTTTTTTGATTCGTTACATTTGTTAATTTTTTAAAAAATCGTCGGTATTAAAGGACTACGTAAGCTAAATCTCGTAGCGATGGAAGGAAGAAAGAAAACTGCATGAGTTACAGATCAAAATCGTCTAGTACATAACTATAGAAAGACCTTCGCTATGCTCTGAACAATAATTAGAATACACACTTTTTAGAGCTTCATTCCCTATGATTATTTCTTTATTGCAAATTAATTGAAAGAAGCCGATTTCCCTCATGATGATAAATTTTTCATTCATTAGCAATTCACCATCTAATTTACTTAATATTAGCTTCTAATTTTCATATATTTTATCGTTTCTTATATTTAAGAATAATGGACATCATTTTCATATAAAAGCAAGATATGGAGTAAAAATATATATTTCAAGCCGAATAACTATTAAGTATTAATCATTATCATTCTTATCATTAGAATCCATTTAACAGCGTGAAATTATAATGTGACATTTATTATTAGTCATGCATTGTGTGTAACGACTGTAACGTGGCCCGGTAAGTTCTGCTAATACTAATAAGTAATAGTTTAAATTAACTTAATAATCTAGGATGAGTAGGATCCTTTTCTTTATTACTAATAAAATTACAATAGTATTAACAGCTAATTTATTTAGTTTAGTAGCTTCAGGATGGATGAAATTAGCGTTGTGAATTTATGGAACGAATATAATTCAATATTATGTATATATTTAATTTTATAACTAAGGTAAATATTTTTTCACTTTATTTAATTTCTGTTAATAAAATCTTAATCGATCGGGTGAATAATCCCTAATTATCTGGCTAATCGATTTTTAAGAGATAAAAAGGAAATTTTTATGTTCATTTTTTCGGTCAGATCGTTCATTAAATTATCTGCCGATCATTTAATTCAATTCTATTTATTTTTAAAAATATATTTGTATGTAGTGGACATATTTATCAATTATCAATAACTAACTAACGTGTTCGATATTGAAAAAAGGTGGTTCTGCATATTAAAAGGTTATTTTTATGCCAGGACGACTTACGGTATTTCGCGCCACATCATACCATTATTAAGCACGCCCGTACAGTACAATAACATACAATTATTAGATTACTAAATTATTCCATATCTTCTTAAATTAGAAATAATTGCATTAAAAAAAATTAGTAATCTCAAATTCATCTGATCGAATCTCAGGTATGATTTTGGCTGTCAAGATTTTAGATCATCGGGATTCTGTGACTGTCAGGATTTTGATTCAATCGGATTCGGATTATAGTCTGTCGATATTATGGGTGTCAGGATTTTTGGATCCCGTAATGATTTTCATGATTTTCATAAACTTTCGTATGATCTCCTGAAAATCAAACGTGGAAACTTTAAACAATCAAACTTTCCTTTTTAGGAAATTTATATCTTCATTAATATATAAATCAAATATTTTTATATCGAGGTGTTTACCATTTTCTTCCTTCAAACTCGGTGATTTATAAAAAAAATTTTTTTCCTTGATAAAAGTCACGATTTAAAAAGAAAAATTTTGGTAAAAGCTCAAGTTTTTAAAAGGTTTATAAGAGTAAGTTATAAAATTTATTTAAATTAATTAATAATGAACGATCTTTATATTTATTTTTTAATTAATTTACTTATTGGTTTTTTTTTTTTTTTTTTTTTTTTAATAAAAAAAAAAAATCTTAGATTTTATATAATATCAAAATGTTACAAAAGGATGATAAAGATCCCATTAAAACCATGAAATTTCAATTTGAAACTACGATATTTAATAAAAATAATTCAGATTTGGGAACCATGAATAATCTTAAAGAATTTAATGGATCTATTGACGTAAAAAATGAAATAGAAGAAAAAAATTGTCTTTGGAATAATACAGCTATTATCGTTTGTATAGCGGTCGGTATTGGTGCTATAGCCATTGCTGCCGTAGTAACGTTAGCAATGATTATAACAGGTAATTCAATTTGATTGTCATTCTTAATTTTGTTTAAATATGAATAAATATTGATATTTTCTTAAGATCAAGACCTTACGGCTGTTATTAAGTGTCACAGTTTAATCGGTACAATCAGTTTATCAATTGGATCACATTTATGGTCCAAGAATATTAAAGGTAATAAGCTTATATTAGAAGAACTAGAGGAAGCGGAAAACTCGAAGATCGTATTGAAGAAACCAGAGCAAAGTCCAAAGTTCGTATTGAAGAAACCAAGGTTCGTATTGAAGAAATCAAAATATGTATTGAAGAAACCGGAGAAACCGAAGTTCATATTAAAGCAACAAAAGTTCGTCAGAAGATTGTATTGAAATTATAAAACTTATATTGGAATGGTAGAAACTTGAATCAAAATTTTGATATATAGATTTTTTTTTTTTTTTTTTGATATCAATTACTCATGATTTTAGTTCAATAAAAAATTTTTATGCAAATTTGTCGTAAATACATGTTCTTTAATTTCAGCACACGTGATATTTGAGAAAAAGATCAGGAACAATTTTAGGCTTTTCATGATTGTAATATACTGTGAAATTTAAATTATCAATATAATAAATTTAGCGTTCAATATCTTATCTTTGAATAAATATTGGTTATACAGTATTTACTCGATGAATTGATACAGCAATTAAAGTATCTAAAGCATAAATGGATTGTGATTGCAGCAAGTGTCTTTAGCTATTTATGAACGAGCACCAAAGTGTTTGGAACGTGACTATTGACTGTGAGCTCAGAATTCTTGAACGATAGCAATTTAATGACCATATTTGTGTTTGAGTTTTTATTCATTCTTCGTCCATTAAATCTTTTTGATTAGCGTAAAGTATTATTCCAAAAAGTTTTGATTGTGTGTTGGACGCTGATTCAATTTTCTTTGACAATCCAAAATCGGATAATTTGATAGTATTTTGATGGACCAATACGTTACTAGAGTGCTGTTAAAGAATATACACACGTCATGACATTAATAAATTATAAATAATTATTAAAAATTTTTTTCAATATTTAAAATAAATTACCAAATCACGATGCAGTCGGTGCACGATTCCTTCATTATGTGACTCCAAGGATAAGTTAGTCCAGATTATCCGTCGGAAACATGAAACGACACAAGCTGATTGGTACGCATTTTAAGAGTACCAGAATCAGCAAGCAAATAATTTGCTGATTGAGAATTTTAATTTTCTAATCACGAATAAAATAAATAATTACTTTTATTAGATTACATTTTTGTAATAAAACAACTAAACATTGAATTTTATAATTTAATATTTTATCACACTGGGTCAAATCTTGTGATTCCGTAGAATTTAATGATGTTATTATGAAATTGTATATCCCGTTGAAACTTGAGAATTTTTTAATTTGTACATAATTATAATACGGATATTAAATGTTGCATTTAATTTATTTCAAAATATACCTCATGAACGATTTCTTTGTGGCAACGTAAAAAAAATGATTTCAATGCTAAGTATTGTTCTGAATTCTTCCAAATCCTCAAAGCGCCTGAAAATCGCTAAAATATTTTTGTTCATAATATCTAAAATACTCTTTAGAAATACTAGCTTCCTCAATCCAGATATTCCATTCATTTGGAATTTTGATGGCATTTTGATATTATTAATAATCGTATAGAAAGACAGAAAAGACGAAAGTTTTATCTTTTAATATTTATATTTTAAGTAAATATAAATTCGCACAAACAAAGCCGCATATACGTATTACACTAACATCTGATTCTTTTACGATTTTGGCCAATTTTATTTAGCCGATAGGATCACCTGAGAAAGTGGTAGAGATCATTTAAGGAAGGAAAAATCAAATACGAACGATACCAAAAACAAGATGTAAACCACGAAGAAAATAAATATAAAAGGGAAGTTGGAGGAACTGGAAGAGGTTTTAAAACCACGTCCAACGAGATGGATTGGGAAGCTATCCGGACGGAGGCCATGAGTGAACTGGGTAAGGCAGTAGGCATCACGGAATGGGATGCGACCAAAAAATGGGCCATGAACACGAATAATTTCTTGAGGCTAGGTCGAAAAATTGTAAGTTTGGCGGAACAAAATGCTATACTACAGGAATACACAACGCTGAACTCGAACTTCACAAAAAGACTCAAGGATGAGAACCGTAAAACGGATAAGAAAGAGATAGGAGAAAGAACCACAGGAAGAAGAAGAAGAGAGTCCGAATGAGAGATGTTTGAGACAGAATCCAAGCTTCGCTATTAACATTCGCGGAAAGATTGGAAAAGAGAAGGAACAATAAAACAAGTCGCAGAAATGTCAAATGGAATCACTTATACCAAATACGAAAGTTGAATGAATTCCATATAGTAATTATAGTAATTATAGCAATTTAGAATATATAAATATTTAACAAAAGGTGGTTTCTCTGAAATTTATACAATAGAATGGAATGGCCTAAAAAAACAACAGTTAAAAAGATTTAGGAACAAAAAATTAGAAAATGCCAAAAAATACAAATTAAAGCTGGTTTGAAGATGTTTGTATAATTTCATTTGAAATTTATTTATAAAATCCTAAGTTTTTTGTCGTAACAATAGCATGTTGTTATTTAAGCTAGGATACATTTAACTATCAGTAATAAATAGGCAGATGTTGTTCAATATTATGAAATGGAAGTTATATGCTTGTAATGATGAAAATGAATATAGATTTAAGATAATATTTACAACAAAATTAACAAAATTTTACATGGAAAGATAGAAATAAAATTACTTATTAGTTTTATTATATTCGGAAAGCAATTCATAGAGATTGCATTCTGGTGTGGTGATATGCAATTTGTACCGTATATCAAAATAAAAAATAATCACTTTGAAAATACTAACTGTGCATTGGAAAATGTAAAAAATGTAAAAAAAATATAAGCCCAATTAGGCGAACAAACTAATGCTTTATTATACTACTTTATTAAGTCTTACAGCTGTTTATTCCCCCCGATTCCACATAATCTTTATTGGTAGCTAACAAAGATGTCCAATGGTTAAAGCCGATTTCTGCATCATGTATTTGCATATCTTTAAGAAACTTGTCAAGACCTCCTATTTCATTACATAACAAAGACTTCAAAAATAATTTCAAAGGAACATTTTGTAAATATGTAAAATATGTAAGCGGTTCTTCAGAAAAACGTTCATTTACAGCATCAGTTTCAAAAATATGACGCGATTGGCAAGTTCTCCTCTTTCTCCCGCTTCTACTAGTATCCCACTTGCATTTAGCTTTAGATATTTGCGAAGGAAAACGTCCACTAATTCCAGAATACACACCTGAATCATATGAAACGTTGCTGAGATTCTAATCCTGCCAACCGCCCAACAGCTTATGAATTGTCTTTACAAATTGGAAGATGGATGATTTTTATATGTAAATATGATCGTCAGCTTGCAATGAGACAGAAAATTGAAAAAGAATTTAGCCAAGAACGAAAGAACAAATGGAAAGCACGATTAGCAGAATTATCTATAAATCCATGCCCTCTGAAAAAGTCATAAAATATGCTTACCAGTAAGCAACTTGATTATTCCAAATAACTCACTCAATTACTTGAAGTCAAGGATGACGATAATACGTTGTATAATTTATGAATTTTGGCAAATAAAATATATAATCTAACATATATTGCTACTTTTAATAGCATACCACACTCGGCAACATGATATATCTCTTTAGAAGGATATGATGAAGTGTGATTTATACTACAGGTATAATTTTTTCAATTTCGTTTGAAGTCGCTAAGATCAATTAATATCAACAATACTTTAAAGTCGCCAGCATAATTATCCGCCGTTAGTAGTATATCACGAGACTATAGCAAAAAATTAACTCATGGTGTAATTATTCTCATATAAATTGCCTTTTTTCGATTTTTCTTTAGAGACGATTATAAAATTTTTGTATTTGATAGTAATGTATTAAGTTTGAGCGTTCTACTTTTTTTATAAATTTATTTTTTTTTGACTTCCAATCTTTTTATTTGTTAGAATTATTGCTACGAATAAAATTAGTTATTCTATAAATTATATCGATATTAATTTACCAAGAAAAAAAGTCAAATTATTTTATTTTTATTGAGTTTGTTAACGAACTCACGCCATTAATTATTATTCTCGATTAACCTTTAAGCTTTTGTCATATTTTTTTTTCCAAGAAAAAGTACAGTTAATTTAATATGTTTTCTAAAAAAGAATGATACCGATAATTGTACTTCTTTTGCAACTTTATTACGTTTATTTCCAATTTTAAATTTTCAACAAAAGAAAATTAGTACTTTTTTTCATCTGAAATTAAGACTAACATTAAGTTTAAATTCATTGTTTAAATTAAAATTATTTTTTTTCTATAAAATATGCTTTATAGTATAAGCATTTAGATTATCTTCAAATTATAAGATTTTTAGATAGTTTAACAATAGTATACAAGTTGTTAGTCTCCGTGATATATTGTGTATATTGAATGATTGTTGTCATGTGCCACTGAGTGGAACAATGACAGCTAATCATTCAACCCACCTAATAACTCTATAATATACTAGTCGAACGGACATTTCGCCGAAAATTATTTATTCCATTTGGTCATTTTATTGTTTTTATATTAAATACATAAAGAAATCTTTTCTAGAAAAATTTTTGAATTAGCTAATTTCTATTAAATTTGTCTTGTTATTTGTAATATATTAATCATTTTTACTGAATAAATATATAAAGTTATTTATATCAGTAACTTGGATGTTAAAATGATAATATCCTGGAAAAAAAAATCTCTTAATAATATAGTTTTTATTTTCGTTGCGCGATGAATATTTTTAGTATATTTTTATAAAAATGTTAATCGCTATCATTTTCGGCGAAACGTCCTTTCGGCGAAACGTCACTTCGGTGAAACATCTCTTCGTCGAAATGGCTTCGGCGAAATGGGTTTCGATGAAATGGATTTCGGCGAGATGTACCGTAACCATTTTGAACATATATATAAATTGTTGATTGCATTTTTTAACAAGAATGTAAGATATACGGTAATAACAGTCATTGTATAAGGTAATTAAAAGACGAGGTTTTTTGGAATAACTGTTAAATAGGATTTCAAGCATTTAAAAATCCGTAGAAATCTACTTATGATTCTTATTGACAAACTTTTTAGCATTTCGAAGGTAAAGGATAAAAGTAAGCAGAAAACTATGCAGAAGTTATCCTATTTATCAAGAGAAACTACTTAAAATTTCACAAGATTTCCTCTGGTAACCACTAATAATCGACCCTTCTCTACATAGTTAGTTATTCAGGAAAATCCGGGTTTTCCAGATTTGTGAATACTGATTTCCATAGAGGGGTGACTTACGGGGTCGTACTAATTTGAAACGGCGATAATGGCTTAAAATATTATATGATATAAACCTTGAAAGTTTTTTAGTTAGTTAGTTAGTACCAATTCTATTATAAATTTAAAATGATTTTTTTTAAAAAAAAAATCATTAATTATTTTCATAATTTTTAATTACAATAAAATTTTATTATTAATTAATATTTAAACTTAATGTAGTATAAAATTAATTAACCAAGCAAGTCAACAGGTTATTCCTTGACATGTAATAATGTAAATAACGTCGCTTTCGCTAAATATCATCATAGTAAACTATGTCCCGAATAATAGTTTATCAAATAATTTATTGGTATATGGCTAATAATTTTTTTGAAAATTTCGGAATGCATTTATTTAATTATTCATTTCAATAATTTCTACATTTTCCATGTATTTGCAGTGGCAAATGAACTGTCGATGAAACAGGCAAAATTACGTGATATTATGAAGTTGCCAGATAATCACCACTTTACTGACTTTTAGTTTCAATTAATATTATATCCTAAATGAACCTTTTTAAGGCTATATTCCACCTTATTAATTAATTTACAGTATGAAACAGACGACAACATTAAGTAATATTACGAAGTTGCCAGCTAATCACCATTTTGCTGACTTTTAAATTCAGGTCCTAAATGAAACCTTTTTAAGGCTTCATTTCCCTTTATTAATTAATTTGTGAATCATTAATAAAAAATTTTGAAAATTTTAATCTTTGAAAACTTTTGAAATAGTCAACCTGCGTAATATTAACTGAACGGTAATCATTAGATCTCATTATTGGTATGTGCCATTTTTAGAAAGTTCTTCTATAAATCTTTTACGTATAAATTTATACCTCTAGCAATTAATGTGACTATGTTACTGTATGTCATATGCTTTAATAAGAAAATATTTGAGTCTATATATAATACAGTAAATATTAATAACGGTATC
The DNA here is from genome assembly GCA_003833135.1 of Oehlia diaphana. Classification (NCBI taxonomy): domain Eukaryota; kingdom Fungi; phylum Glomeromycota; class Glomeromycetes; order Glomerales; family Glomeraceae; genus Oehlia; species Oehlia diaphana. Next base: position 46,046 of record QZLH01000093.1, on the reverse strand, counting down.
GGAGCAATTTCTCCGAAAGCCATTTCACCGAAAAATAATCTCTGGCCTGAGTTATATTTTTCTTTCGGTAAAACGTCCTTTCGGCGAAATGGCACGGCCTTCGGTGAAATACCCTATAACCATTAATTTTTATTAAATTAGGACACTAGTAATAAAAATTTTATTAGCCTATTGGTTTTTAAGAATTAAAAGATTACCACAATGTAAGATTGAACAATAATTTTGACCAACCAGTAATTATTATGTAATATAATTGTCCGGAGGACATTATACTTTTACGAATTAGTGTGAAAAATTGACAGTCGATCATTTTCACGTGAAAGATTTCGAAGTTCTCGTTCATATCAATGTTATTGTCTCAATGGATAGATCGAAGGATATGATTAACGTTTATGAAAATCCGTTTTCGGAAACAATAAATTTGGAATAACATTACAAATTACGGAGTATCAGCTTTTTAAATACCGATATTGATTGCTGGAATTTATGATTAATGCTCATTTTCGCTCAAAGAAATATTGAAATTTGGGCTCCCGACTTTATAATATAAAAGCGGAACTTTTAGTTGCTCCACTTGTTTTTTTTTTTTAATATATAATTAAATTCTTTATTTTCATAAGAATTTTTTTATTATATTACATTATGCCCAAAACTTTTTTAAGACAAAAAAATCGCAAACGTGTTACTTCATTGATTAACGTAAACAATACCGAAATTGATATTATTGGACACAACTCCAACAATACTCTCATTGATATCAAGCCATCATTCCCTTCGACCTTAACGATTAATGAATTAATCAAAAACTCCAACACAAATAATAAACCAAAATTGTTTCCAAACGCTTTTATCGCATATAGAATGGCGTTAATGAAAGAATATCGTATTAAAAATTGTAAATTACCTCCTATGGGTGAAGTTTCTAAAATCGCTAAGAATTTTTGGAATATGGAACCAAAGAATGTAAAAGATTTTTATGAATCGTTAGTTAAGGACGCGAAATCAATTTATAAGCAGAATAACATTCAAATTATTTTAGATAAACATATGAATAATTATGTTGAAAATAGCCAAGAAAGCAACGACATAGATTTTGGTATAGAAAAGGAAAAAAAAGAAATTGCTCTTGATAATAATAAAATTAATTATTCTAGTGTCGGTTCAACTGACATTTCCTTAGTAAATTCATCAAATTTTAAATCCTCATATGGTAATAATTTAACACTTATTGCACTTAATGATCGAGAATATATTAGAATTTTGGAACAAATAATTGAGTATTTATTATGTTGAGTCGTTTCACGTTGGCAAGTTCAAAAAAAACATTAATATGACTTTTTAATGAAATTTATATGAATTTATTATTATGGAAATTTCTATATTAATCTAATTAAGTTAAATGATATGTAAAAAAAAAATACTATTCTATTTTATTAGTCTTTCCAGATTGGAAATTCCTTATTAAGTTTAATATTTCCGTATTTTTATGCTCGTTAACCATAGTGTTAACAAGTTTTTTAAGCTGTTTTTCAATTTCATTTTAATTCTTAATGATTTTTTTGTAATGACAGGTGCTAGACCAGCTTTATCAAAAAAATAATTTTTAAGGTAAATAAAGTTAACCGATTGAAAGCAAAGAATGGTATAATATCTTAATACTCGCACAGTAACTGCATTGTAAGTTGCCCTATAAAAAAAGTAGATACTACTAGAGCTCCGCACGTGTCGGGTTATCTGGTTAACCCGAACCGAAATTTTTTTCAGGTCAGATCGGGTCGGGTAAACCGTTCTGATCTGACCTGACCCATTTGGCCCGAAAATATTCGTCACTTCAGGTAGCTCGAGTAATTTGATTACCCGAAGTTCTATTATTAAAGATTTCAAGTAAAAAAACGTTTTGTAACGTTTTTTTTATTAATTATACAAAAAACGTCGAACTTGACGTTGTTAATTAAACAAATGAACTTTTTTATTTAATGAAAAAACGTCGGGTTCGACGTTTTTTATTAAAAAAAAAGATTTTTTTCGATTTTACATGTAAACACGCCGGAGTCATTAGTATCGGCGTTTTTTTATTTATTTGACCCAAATATATGTCGGGTCAACGGGTCGGGTCGGGTACCGACTAGCACTGACCCAACCCGTGTCAGGTCATGAATTTGATGACCTGACCTGAATATTTCGGGTCAACCCGTCTGGTCAGAACGGGTCAGGTTGCGGAGCTCTAGATACTACTGGAAGATACGTTTTGTATACTGGGAGATTGTGCATTTTCCCGTATCTCTCAGTATAAAAAACGTACCAAAACGTACTAAGTCTATATCTCACAGTATAAAAACGTACTGTACCTATATATAAATACGTATATAGAATGACAGTAACTGCATAGTAAATATACACTTATTGCGTATTAAGTAAATTAAGAAGTTGTGATTAAGAATTTTCCTATTTAATAATAAGCGACTCGTTTGATTTTCCTCATAAAAAATAGCCTATTGATCTATATATACAGCTAACACCGTAATACGACAGTATAACATATACCATTTATTGGCATTTTTTGGGTTAAGTTAATAATTATTTAGAAAAGGGTTTTCTTTCAAATTGTTCGTATTTAATATTTATTTTGTATTGCCGATCACGAGTAGCGATTACTACAGCATATTCAGATATTAATGAAAGGGATGAGCACTGACAGTTACTTTCACCGACAGTTACTTCACTGACAAACATTTAGCCGGAGGGTCTAGGTAAGAAGCCTGAACTCCGAGTCTAGAATAAGAATCCTGAACCGGAGTTTAGGATAAGGAGAATTTAAATGAAACGTGACTTTAATTATACTGGACTTTATTATAAATTTCTTTAGAAACATCTCAATGTGATTTTATTGATTTTATTGCAAATTCTACTATTTACCAGTAATTCCTTTTGGCAAATATATATATCTATACAAGATTTCTTGCAAATTATTAACAGTAATGGGGTATGGTACGCAAGAGAACAGATAAAGCCAGAAAATTTTATAACATCTTTAATGTGATACGGGAAGATAAGATTCGTCGTATCAAGTTTTTACTACATCTAGTTTTTCGGATCTAAGGTTACATAATTATTGGTTATTTCTGCGACACGATCACGTGATACTGTCCGACTTTAACACCTGTGTTACCACCAGTTTTCGTCGGACGTCAGGTGATAACAGAAAATGAAATAATGATTTACGATCAAATTAGTGGTAGTTATGTAGATCAAGTCAATTTACCGAAGCAAATCCAAATTGATCAGCAATTTTATTAAAAGTGCGTTGATATCTCAATAAAATCCTTACTACTGCCTCACTCGGCGCTCTGTAGTAACCAAAATTATATCAAACACACGAAAATAATATTTACAATCAAAAGAATTTCCACTAAAACGACCTTTCTCGATAGAAAACCTTGTTTTAGGGTCCAAAGGTCTTGATTCTAAATACTCAAACTATCAAAAGAAAACTCACTCTCCCTTCCCACATCCATTTGGGGAGATATTTATAATGAAAAAAATTCAAAGGTCAACTTGTCTATGGCCAAATTGACTTTAGACAACTTACACATTTCGTCCAAGTGACAATTTGTCAAAGGTCACTTTGTGATAAGTTGACCAACGCCAATCTGCTTACATAATCATGATTGTCCCTTGGCTAACGCTCAAAAATAACTCTAAACAAATATATCTAATAAAAAAAAATAACAAAAACAATACCTAATACAATAATAAAGAAAAATAAAACAATAAAAAAGATAATAATATAAATTCTATAATAAAATATACTAAAATAAAATAAAAATACAATAAAATGTTAATTAATAATAAAAAATCATATAAAAATCATGATGATCATTTCACCAATCACTAATAACATATTAGTGCGTGATGATCATCCAACAACTAAAATTACGCAACACCTGTATCGTTTTTTGTGCAATAAAGAATTTTGGTTTTACTTGCATTAGGTTTTATTTTTAGCATATCGATTGTTATAATATTTATTTGTCTAATGCACATAAGTTGAGTTGTATTCCATGCGCTAATCTACAAAAAAATGAATCCGATCTATAACTAAAATCATCGTTAAAAATCATGAAATATTTATTATAAATTATAGTGAGCCATACAGTACATTTTTAAAGTGATAATGGGTGAAAAAAATATGCCAATTTCCTGGACCAATACTGATGTAATAATGTGCAAACTCCTCTGACTGATACCAAAAAATTTATCAACTGACTCAAACTACTAACTATTTTTCTTTTTAGCTATTTTTTTTTAGTGCTGGTAACTACTCGTAGAAATACAGTAATTTAAAAAAAATAAACAATATCTTTATAAAAAAACTAACTAATCATTTTCCAACATAACGCATATGGTCTAATATTTTGGTCTGATACTGTAATCCAATATCGATCTTGATTTGCCTTTCGCAAATCAGCAGGGTTAACTCTGTTCTGAAACATCACTCTATAAGTATGATTTCCAAATGGGAATGTTGTAGAATAAGCTTCAGCTTCAGTAGAATAAGGAGATGAATAAATTCCTTTTCCAAATGCAAATCTTTTTCCCTTGCTTGAATCAAAACCACCAACAGCAATATTACTAGCGGCATTAAGATCAGTGCCATGATAAGAGATTGGCCATGCATCTGTACCAGTACCTAACCATTTATTATCGCCGTACCTGTCAACGTCCAAACCGTATTTTTGCCATCCGATAGGTAGATGATATGTTTCATATCCACGTCTATTCTGTCCATTATCTCGTGCATTTGTATAATCATAATTGAATTGGGGTTTTAAGAAACTTCTTGATATAACAAAATCACCGACCGAACCTCCTAATAATTTATACGATACGTTTATGGTACTACTTTGTTTGATATTGTATGATTCTAGAGTATTACGATCATCCAATATTTTACTAGAAAAACTAAGACTTAAAGGTTTATCAATGTTAAGTTTTGCTTGAATTTTTTGTCTCAATTCAAGGATTGTACTATTCGGAGCCACGAATATTGAACGACTTTCCCCGGAAAAGTTGAAAAAAATTTGAAATGTATCAGGGTTAACTTGGACATTTTCATCAACTTGTCTGATAAAATAATAATACGTGAGAGCAATTAAGCCAATGAACATGAAAATATAATTATGATATAGCAAAAGATAAACGGAAAGGAGAAGCGAAGATATGACAAAGGGACGACTATAAACAATTTCAAAACCTTGTCCACCTTGTCCGGTTTCGTTACCACCCTGCCTGGTTTTGCTACCATCTTGTTTAACTTCGCTACCACCCTGATTGACTTCGCTACCACCCTGAATGGTTTCGTCACCGTCTTGTTTGACTTCGCTACCACCCTGATTGGTTTCGTCACCGTCTTGTCTGGTTTCGTCACCACCTTGTTTAATTTCATTTTGTTTAACAAATTCTTCAAAGTGAGATTTTTTAACGACTTCACCATTATCATCTACTTGAAGAAGACAGTATTTATGAACTAAATCAATATTTAAAGTAGGTAAATCTGTTCTTTCGGATCCAGATGCTACTACACGACAGCCAATTATAGCCGACATTGCTTCGGCGACAAATTGCAAAGTTAAAGTATCATCCATGGTTCGAGGATTCCAAAAAAAATGTCTGTTATATTCACAACGTAATTAGTTATGTTTTGTTTTTGTAAATTTTTTTTGCGTTTGATATTTATTAAAAAAAAACAGATACAAACTTTTAAATATTTTAATTGACGATTTAGTTATCCAACCAAAGAAAAATGTTTAGTTTATAAAGCTTCTACCATCTAAGCCCGATTATCAAAACTTCCATTTCATACGATTTAATTGCATAATCATGAGAAGGTTGCATGCAATTTTTGGCAATTACCATTTGCGTACTATTCAATAGTACGTTTATGACTTATGTTATCTCATGTTCTAATGTCTGCAACCCTAATCATGAACAAGAAACGCCAAATACTTTTCAATGAAAAATATCTAAGAGGAAAGTTGTCTTACTTAATTTGTTTTTTCAATCGGGAGAAATTGGCCCAAAAGGAGTTTAATAAAGAAATGCAAAAAGGATAGGGATTTATTTCACATGTCAGAAACTTTGTTGTGCATATTTGTTGCGTATCAATTTTCAACGACTTACCTTATTGGCCATTTAAAACCATGCATTGACGTATTTGATCTGCATTGAAGCAAAAATATCTATATCATTGTAAAACCTGAATATAGTATAATTCTTGGTAGATCTAAACGTAATACTGCATTCGCAAAAATAGAGTATTTTTCTTTATTGTATTTACCATATTAGCTAATTATTTTTTTATAGAACGCATTTGAAAAATTGTGTGAAAAAGCACAAATGTAAAAATATCATTTTTACTGACTTTTAGTAGAACCATCATTTAAAATAAAATATATTCTATAAAAAAATGTGTATGTAAAAAAGGTTTAAAAATGAGTTTAATCATTAACAGTTAATGTGATAAAATATTATGTTGAATAAGTTTGGATATATATGTTAAGAAATACCAATATTGTGTTACGCTTTATAACTTTAGTAGATAAAGTAGATAGCCGTCATCAAAAATTATAAAAATAACGTAATATTGACTAATATTAAATACAAAAAGAAATGATAGGCTGGGCAAAAAAAATTTTAGATTATCATAATTCGATTTTCAAAAATCTGAAATAGTTTTTTTTTATATATAAAAATATTTCTTTTCTTTTTACATATCGATAAGACACGACATAAGAAATTTCGTGACCTATGATTTTACTAATTTAACCCAGGCTTTGAATGAATGATGGCATATGAAGTGTAGGAAATAGGATTTTCATCACTAAAAAATTTAGATGGAGTGCCCTAATTAATGCCTTAAAAACTAAGGGATAAATTTCGACATTCAATGATACAGTTATTACAGTAACCTATTTGCCAATTAAAATTTGGTATTTTTGGTGTGCCTTTTTGCTTGAAGTTTTTGCATAACGCCACAATAATAGTTATATCCTTCATTTACTAACTCTATTGGATAATTTCTGTCACTTTTCAATTAAATAATCGGCAACTTCTATATGTCGATCAACAACGTTAAAAACATATCATGTGATATACAATAAAAGTACAAAAAATTTTATATATATAAAAAAAAAACAAATAAGAGCAACTATTCTGAGATCCTAAAAATTTTTTATCCGGCTTAATTTGCCCTTGGTTCATTATCATCAACCTGACTCTGTAAAGCGAGCTATACAATATGTCACCATATTCTTTTCCTTGTATATATGTAACCTCATATTAGTAATAAGGTACAGGCGGTTTATCATAAATTAATTATAAGAAAGCGAATATTTTATTCAATTTTTTAATAATTTCAGCAAATTTTCAATTTATTCTATTAATTATATTTATTTACTTACTCATTTATTTTAAAAAGAAAAAATTACTTTGTCTTGTAAAAACCATCTTTAGATAGTGTATCGATTACAAAAATGAACGTTAATTTTGAATAGAGGGATCACACAATTACGATTATATATTTAATTACTACAACTACAATGCAGGTGTGACTACGAGTACATGATATCACGTACTTCCACGTAGTCATAGATATCACGTAGTCATAGACTCATGTAAGCATAATACTGCAAAGCGACTACATTATTCATACAGTAAATTTTACAATTACATATCACGAAAAATAACGTGACTGTTTTTTGTCACATGCGCCACACCCTTCCTTCCATTTTTCATAAGTATCTGGAGACTTGGAATTTTTTCGAGGTGTGAAATCCTATTTGTCACTTATTATTTGACACATAGTTTAATTTCTTAATTTCTTAATGCTAGCCGTTCCGTGACATTTTTGTAGGGTACGCTGAGGTAGTCTATGATTACGTAGCTACGTAAGTACGTGATAGGTAATGTAGTCACATGTACACGTAGTCAGGGTAAGCGTAGTCGTAGTAAAGGTTTAATATTAGTTACGTAACTACGTAAGTACTTACACGTAGTTGTAGTCAGCAGTTGATTGTAGTTGTAGTAAACAGATAACTATCCCAAATTACCTAAAATTATTTGGCCATTACTGTATGTTCATGTATATAACTGCGAATTGATAATATTAAAAAGGAAATATGTATAGTTTATATAATACATACAATGACATACTTAATAGTATCCACAACAGTGGCTTGTTAGTTGTTACTGTAGCTACACAAAATTTTCCTGATAAATTTCATTAATGAAAAAGAAAAAAATAAAATAAAATAAAATAAATAGATAAACCAGTAAGCGTTTCAGAACTTTAAAAAAAGAGTCGTGTTCAATAACGATAATTATGATTGATAGTCTTAATATAAAGTACGTAGAGACGCCAAGTTTTTCCATTTGTTTATTATCATTATTATTATGAATTAAATATCGTGAGAAAACATTATTAATAAAAATATGTGGTATATCATTTATAAAATTTATTTAATTTAATTAATTTTAAATTATTTCTAGAAGAGGAGTGAACGTTGTCTGTTACACTAACAGGAGTTCGAATACAAATACAACAAGAACTGTTCAGGTAATAAGAACTACGTATCTCATTCCGCATAAATGCAGAATCCACCCTATACTAGTAATAAAACTACGCTACTACTAGCACTACGAACAAGAAATTAAGAACCGGCACTAAAAAAAGAAAAATAAAAAAAATAACAAAAAAAGTTCAACGGGTTTTATATTAGAAATAAAATAAGTCTAAATTATAGTTAGAATAAAAAGAAATAAAAGACAAATCAATATCTAAAGAAGATAACCATGGTAAATTATGTATGTAGTTAGAGGATGTTAAATATATCCATAAAATAGAATTATCGAGAATCATTAAATGGATGGCGGTAACCTAGTTCAATATCAAGATGAAAATGACGTTGTAAACGGTGAGATTGTGGTTGAGTTGCAGCAGATTTATGTTTAGAACGACGATAATTTTCAAAAGAAGTTGTTGTTAAATTAAAGTTTCTTTCCATATAGCTGAACGTTCTTTCCATATAGCTTCGTAAATGGCGTGATGAAGGTCGTACAGAAAGTTAATTAATAAATTTTTCAGGAGAGATTTACCAATACCAGCCGCTTTAAAGGGATGGAGAATTTCAGGCGGCATTACGTAATAGATATTGCTCGTCAGCAATAATTTTTTTATACACGCACATAATTCACCCTCATTCTCACATTATTAATTTAAAGTGGCTTTACTCTTCAACGCTAAATTTTAACATGGCGCAAAACAGAAAACGTGGTAAAATACTATTTTACATATACTTTACTTCACCGGTTCGCCTCATTTTCACTTATTATTTATAGGGCTTTGCTCTTCAACAGTAATTTTTAACATGGCGCAATACAGGAAAACGTGGTAAAAATACTCTTGTACACCTCATTATTTATAATAATATGAAAAATATAATTTTAAAGTACTTTGAAATACGTACTATTATAGAAAAATTTTCTTATATAAACACTGAGAAAGGGAAGAAAACTTTCTTTCAAAAAAATTAACAAACAACTGAGAAATTAAATTATAAATAACACACTAATAAATCATGCAATTAACACATTTATTGTTGATTTTCGCCTTTACTATTACTTTAGCGAGTAAATAATCACGTTTTTAAAAAAAAATTTCTTATTGATATTAATTACTAAATAAACTTTTTTAATAATAATTTGATTCGTTACTGACATAGATGCAGCACCTAGTCATTATAAACGGGAAGCACGTGATGTTTATAAACGTGAAGCAGATGATGTTTATAAACGTGATCCGGATTTACCGTGATGTAGAAGTACTTTGTAATAATAAATAAGTTTTGACCGATATAAAAATTAATTTGTGTGATTAAAATATATAAATTTAATGAGAATAAGGTAATATTGTAGTAATCATACTTAATTTAGAGGGTTTTTTTTTTTTAAAAAAATTATTCATTTCAAAGTTGCCACTAGTATTAATAAACACTACTGATCCACTACATTTCGATAAAGCATTTTAATAAAAAAGCTTACCGGAATAAACTCTTACCTATAATATGAAATTAATTTTGTAAAAACTGATAAATTTCCTTTTACCAATCGTTCTAATTATGACAGTCTTTTAGCTGTAAAATATATAATGAAATTAAATGAACCAGAAGTATCAAGTTGCTTGATAAAAAAGTGTTGACTGGATCAGTTGTAAACAAAATATCCAATTGTCCATGATGTATATGTCCACCTACTCGATTAGTCATATGACCTCGATATATTTCAGTTTTTTTCACGTATTAGATCCATCCTTTAACTATTAACTATTAATATTCTTTTTGTGTTCATTTCGAACCTAATGCAACGATAAAGCAATAAAAAATAAATAATAAAAGCGATTATGCATATCACATGCATAATATATAAAACAGTAATAAATAATAAAAAAATATAAATATATAATTTATGCATAGTAAAATCATTCTTATTAATTTATTCTATACCGCCTGTTTTAAATCATTTTCTATTATAACTCTTTTTTATTCAATTTGTAGTCTTACATTTATGTGGAAAATTACGTAATGCGCAGAACCATAAGATTATAGTAAATATGATTGGTTTAGCTAATTATTTTAACCGATATTTATTACATTTTCATAAATAAAATATTTCGTAGTTTTCAATAAATATGAATTTAACGAAAACATTTTTTTAAATCAATATTTGACTTTTTTCAAGATTTTATTATAAAAATCTGACACCTCAATCAATTAGGTAATTAAATAAAACTTGTCTAAATTACTAACTTTAATTGAACATGGTACAATATAGAAAACGTGGCAGAACTACTCTTATACACCTCCTTATTTACTCCATTCTGCCTCATTTCACATTTTTAATTGCCCGGAGCGAAGCGAAGGACTATATATGTCGTACTAAAAAAATGACCAATCACGTGAATTTCTCTCTGTCCATAACGTGACATCATCCAATGAAATCGCAACTTTTAGTTCTATTTTCGCTCCGGACTTACCGTCTCCTAGTTTAAAGCGGCTTCCCTGTAAAGAATGTTGATCCGTATTTATATTTCCATGTTTTCCGTGAATGCATCATTTTCATGACCCTTAAATCATGAAAAATTTCATCTTGCTCTTCAACAGTAAATTTTAACATGGCGCAATACAGAAGACGCGGCAAAATACTTTTATACATACTTTACTTCACTGGTTCACCTCATTTTCACTTATTATTTAAAGTGGCTTTGCTCTTTAACAGTAAATTTTAACATGGCGCAATACAGAAAAACGTGGCAAAAATACTCTTGTACAAGCCTACGATCCCGCCATATAAATATGACGTTGCCTCACCATTTATAATTTTATGAAAATATAATTTTAAAGTACTACTTTGAAATACGCACTATCTTATATAAACCACCGAGAAGGAGAAGAAAAATTTCTTTCAAAAAAATTTAAAAACAACTGAGAAATTAAAAATTATAAATAATACACTAATAAATCATGCAATTAACACATTTATTGTTGATTTTCGCCTTTACTATTGCTTTAGCAAGTAAATAATCACGTTAAAAAAACATTTTATTTTTTTATTAATATTAATTACTAAATGAATTTTTGATTCGTTACTGGCATAGATGCAGCACCACAAGGAGATTATAAACGTAATGCAGACGCAGAAGCATTTAATGATAAACGTGATGCGGACGCACAGTGGGGCGAGTGGGACCCCGTCTTACCATGGATGTAACCAGTACTTTGCTAATATTTGAAACAAAAAAATTCATCAATAATTTTTTTACAAAGGAATAGCAATAATAAATAAGTTTTGACCGATGTAAAAACTAATCTGTGTGTTTAAAATATGTTAAATTTAATGAGAAATAAAGTAATATTGTAGTAATCATACTTAATTTTAGAGATTTTTTTCCTAAAAAGAAATTTATTTATTTCAAAGTTGCCACTATTATTAGAAAATTTCGGTAAAACATTTAAGGGACGAATTGGTCGATTCGCCTAAGATCGGCTGTATTATTTTTTTAGCTTATTCTTTGTTCTTGAATTTTTTCATATATATGGTATGATTTTTATAGCATATAAACGAGTTTTCACAATTTTAGTGTTTACTAATAATGCAAAAATTGTGAAATAAAGCCAAATCTGTAAATGACCCAACGCAATCTTTTTTTATTTAACATAACTAATATACTGTATAACCTTTTTATTTTATTCCTTAAATTTTTTATGTATTTGGCACAATTTTTATAATATACCAATACTAAACTGATAAGCTTTCGCAAATGCAGCTTTGCTTATTTATTGTCAATTTTTTGTGTTTTGCTATATGAAACATTATTTTTTACAATATTAAATATATGATTTTTTTTAGTTTATTGTTTTTTTTTAACAATTTTACATATATGAAATGATTCTAACAACTTATCAATCAAACTTTCACAACTTTAGTGTCTAATAATTACGCAAGTAACATAATAAAATAAGGATATATATATAATGTGAACTTTTAGTTTATTCGTTTTCTTTGAGAATTTTTGTATATGACTTAACTTTTACGAGATATAGATAAGATTTTGCGATTATAGTGTTTATGTATTTATTGCGAATTAGGTACGAAATGCTCTCCCGATTTTTTATATGAAAATTCTGCCGGACAAGTCCTTTTCTGTGATAAACTCGATTAATCTATAATAGGAATTAATTTGTAAAAACTAATGAATTACCATTTACCGGCCGTGTTCATCATGACAGACTTTTGGATGTATATATAATGAAGTTAAATGAGCCAGAGGCATTCAAAGCGCTAGATATTATCAGTTAAATTAAGTGCATATTAGATCCATCAATTGTGTATATTTCGAACCTGATGCAATGATAGAACAAAAAAAAAACCAATAAATAAAAGCGATTATCCATATCACATGCATGATATATAACTGATAATAAATAATCATAAATAAATATAAATATATAATTTATGTTTAGTAAAAACATTATTAATTTATTTTATCCGCCTGTTCTAGAATTATTAAAATCGATGAAATCATTTTCTATTATAATCTTTTTTTATTCAGTTTGGAGTTTGTGGAAAACTGCGTGATACAGATGCGGAATCACAAGATTATAGTAAGAAGATGTTGATTTCTTCGCTAAAATGTATTAAATTGTGTCCAAATAGCAAACAAATAGTGGCCAAATGCAAGTAATCGTGAACTTTTGGATACAATCTGATAGGTAATTCGTCTACATGTTACTGCACATTAAGACGATCGCTCACTAAATTATCGGACTGAAACCGTAGTATAGACGATTTATAAAATATTAGTTATCCCGCTGACACTATTTTGGTAATATTTTCAGAAAGAGTTGGAATTGATTCTTATTGAATAAGTGGTTTGCCTAAAAAAAAAAGAATAAAATTGTTTTATTAATGAAAGCTTAAGAAAAAAGCAAGATACCAAAACTTATACTCTAAAAACAAGCCATCTGAAATTTTTAAAAAAAAGAAAATAAATAAATGATAATAATAGCAAAAAAAAAGCGAAAGAACAGGTGAATGTCAACATTTTCACATTTTCACAAAGAGAGCTAGACAGCTAGTCCGGAACCCATGAAACTGGCTGTTCTCTAAAAAAAAAAATATTAAAGAACATTAGGAACTAACGCTCTTAACGAATAAATTTTTTTAAAAAAAATAAAATCCCTCTTCTCCCAGCATACCTTGCATCTACTTCATTTTGAAAGGTTCAGAGAGCCGTTCTCTAGAAAAAAGATAGAGAAGAACGTTAGTAAACGTTCATAATGAAAAAATTAAAAAATAATCTTCCATTGGCATACCTTACGCCCATTTCATCTTGAAACTTGAAAGGATAGAGAGCCACACTTTTTATAAAATAAAATTAAAAAAGAACGTTAGTATACGTTCTTAATGAAAAAAATGTAAATTTTTTAGAAAAAATTCAAATTTACCTTTCAAAAGAGCTCCTAAACTTGTTTTCCGGATACACAAAAAATAAAATATTAATATATTAACATAATTATAGTGTTACGATCCGGATGAATCCGTGATCCATCAATCCGATCCATAATTAATTTTATCTATCCGGATCATGTCATCCGAATAATTTAATCCGGATGAATTATGGATTTTGGATTCATGGTGCCGGCCCGAATTATAATTCCAAAAAAGGAAATAATGTTATACAAACCCAAAAAAGGAAAGGATCGTACATAGCTTCTGACAGTAAACGAATCCGTTGATTCATCTGTCATCCGACTGAAATATTAGCGGATGATCCAAATGAATTCCGCTAGATTGACGGATTAACCTTGGTCCGGATCTTAACACTATGCATAATTTGAATAAGTTTAGACAAGGTATCTTTAATGAAGAGACACCGTTTATCCAATCAACAAAAAAAATTAATGAATATACAACCCTGAAGAAGGTAGTGGAGGTGATTTAATGAATTGAAAAAAAGAAGAAAGAAGCTGCTAGAAGATAAGAATGAAAAAGTAGAAAAGGAAGTTGAGGTGATGAAAATTAGGATGGTTGGATCGTGGTTAGCAGGATTGAATGTGATGGATAATAATAATAAAATACCAACGCGAGAAGAGTTCCAAGAATAGAAACTGCTGTTTGACAAGACTTCCATAAAGAAGGAAGAGGAGGACAAAAATGTGTAAAATAAGCATGCTAGGTTTTATAAAAAAAAAAATAAATCATATAGATATAGAAATTGATAAAGTAGTTTAGAGCATATTTACAGATAGTACCGTACCGCACTGCACATAATATTCCCTTTGAGAGTATCCCCATGTCGGGTATTTTATTAGATATAAGAAATTTTCTTAGACTCGAGTATAATTCAATTTTTTTCACGGGTATTTTGTATAAGACCCGGGTACAAATCGGAGATTTTATTTTATGTCACAAATTTCTATGATCCACTATCAACCAATAAACGATCAATAAATAAATCAACTTAAATTTCTTCAAAATGAAAGTATAACTCTAATATTTAGAATTTATTTATTATTAATCTTGTAACATATTTACTATAACAAAATTAGTATGAATATAAAATACAAATAAAATTTGCAATTTGATATACTGGCATTACTAATTCCAATCTTGAAGCACATTACGCTCTTCATTTTTGTTATAATAATCATCATATGATTCACATTCGCTATTACCATTATCATCCGATCCATTATCATCTGGTTCATAATCACTATCGCTACTTTCTTCATGAATTTCATCATCTGCTTCAATTCCTCTCCCTTTATTATTTATTTTCTGTACTTTATTAAAATTAAATATTAAATCATCTTCCGTCCCATCCATCGCATTTGAAACACCACAACATTTAAATGAACGCATAATCAAATTGGTATCAATTGCATCCCAACTTTCTTTTACCCAATTTGCTACAAGTGAGTACGATGGTCTTTTAATTTTTCCAGATGGGGTGTATTCTTTAATAGCTTCATTCATCCAGTGATCATAAAGATGTCGCATCTAATTTTATTAAAATAATATTAATTTTATGTTAGGAGAGAAAATTCGATGAATGAAATTTACCTTAGCTTTAAAAGATTTATTTAATGATACATCAATGGGTTGTAAACGAGAAGTTAATCCACCTGGAATAATAGCCAAATCAGTATTTTTTCTATGAAATCGACGTTTTATAGCATCAGTTTTGTGTACGGAAAAAGAATCTAACACTAAAAGAGATCTTGGGTTGCTGCCTTGTTTTGCACGTTGTGTCCAAATATTTTCTATCCACCAAGTCATCTCGTCTTCATTCATCCAACCATTGGGATTAGCACGAATAATTACTCCATCAGGAAAATCCTCTCGCGGAATATTTACAAGTTTGAAAATAATTACTGGCGGCAATTTTTCACCATTAGCCATACAAGCTAAAACAACAGTAAAAGTTGCGCGTTCGTGCCCAGTAGATAAAATAGCAACGGATTTTGTACCACGATGTTCAACTGTTGTGTTGCTTGGTAAATTAAATACCATAGGCGTTTCATCCATATTTGCAATTAAAGATAATGGATATTGATGCTCTGTTCTACGAAAAAGGACGTAAGATAAAAATTGATTTTGTTGCTCAATGTAATCATCTGGAAGTCGTTGAGCAATTGTTGTTCTTTTTCTATTGACTAAATTATTACGGTACATAAAACCATCAATCCAATTCTGTGAAAACTTCGCCTCTCTTATATCTGGATACACTCTTTGATATACTGGTTTTTTGGCTAAAGAGCATGCTTTTGCCTGAATCATACAGCGCGAAATTGTTTTCAATTGCCTTCGTGAATCTCTAAACCATTCTATTAATTCAGTTTCGAGCTGTTGGTATTTTGGACGCGCACCTTTAACAAGTTTTTGAATATAGGGAGCTACTATCATAAGCTGATCCTTATTTTTCAACCAGTCACGAAGTTGTTTTGGTTCAATCTCAAATTTAGCTGCTGTTGATCGTTTGCTATAACCTTGCTCATAATATGCGATTACCATCAACTTCTCTCTTGCTGACCATTGACGTCTCTTTTTTTGTGAAATTTTGGCACGGCGAGCTCTAACATTTCCACGAACCATAGTGTCTTAATAAATTTTTTTAAATAATAAATTCTTTAGATATATAGACTTTCAAGATATTGATTGATAAATATTTTTTCAAAGTTTATTTGAAACAAATTATTTGTAAAAATCTACTAAAAAAAAGATGTGATAAAGAAATAATTGTAAGACGCGAAAAATTAGTTGCTAATTCTAATATGCATGTTTAATGTAAATTGGTATAATAATCTTCATTCTTCAAGTGAATAAAATCCTATAAAAACATTTCTAATTTATCAGTTGCCAGATCGGTAATTAATGAATGTGTTGTTTGGTAATAAAGGATAATTTCCAGTGACCTACTTATCAAATATACTGTTTAATTTGATGTAATATTACAATTTTCCCAAACATATAATATTGCAATCTCTTAATCTCTCAAATAATGTACTATTATTAGATATGATATTCAGGAGAAAATTGCTTAACTTAGACGATACGATAATAAAGAAACACAATCATCCTGGGAAAATTTTCTTAATAAATAAAAGTCGCATAATGTTATTACTTTCATAAAAATTAAACGTGCTGGTATACAAGAGTTTTAGAAGGTTTCGTAGACATATAATAAAATTGCGTCGTACCAATATGATATGTTATTAAATTAGGATGATTATTTGTACTCACTTCACAAAAAATTTTAAAAAAATTTAAGATCGCCGATCTGCCCGAACTGTACAATCGGGTTTCGGACGAGTTAAGAAAACGAACTGTTAATCGTTAAATAAGAGCGATTAAAAAAAATTAACTCACCAAAATTTCACATCCAAGAGCCGAAAGAGCAACCTAAAAAAAAATAAAAAATAATCTAACGAATGTTTGTAAGGATTTTCAACAGAAAGTATGAAAAGTGGGAAAGGAGGGAAATTAATTTAAAGTGGCTTTGCTCTTCAACAGTAAATTTAACATGGCGCAATACAGAAAAACATGGCAATAATTACTTTTATAAACATCCTTTACTTCACCCTCATTTTTAAATTATTAATTTAAAGTGGCTTTGCTCTTCAACATGGCGCAATACAGATCAGTCATCCCGCTTCTAAAAATAGATTTTATTTGTCACTACCATCACACCCTTCGCGTTTCTGTATTAAATCCATAAAGTAATCTGAAGGACGGTTTTTTTGTTAGTCAAAATCCTATTTGTCACACTCTTGGTGTTGTTTCACGTGATCACTTGTTGGGATGTGTTTAATTAGTAAAATAAAATTTGAAATACTTACTATTATGGAAAAATTCTCTTATATATAAACACCGAGAAGGAGAAAAGAAAAAATTTCTCCCAAAAAAATAAAAAATTAACAAACAACTGAGAAATTAAAAATTATAAATCACACTAATAAATTATGCAATTAACACATTTATTGATTTTCGCCTTGATTATTGCTTTAGCGAGTAAATAATCACATCTTTAAAAAAATTTTTCTCTTTTTATTAATATTAATTATTAAATGAATTTTTTAATAACAATTTGATTCGTTACTAACATAGATACAGCACCACAACATTATAAACGTGATGTAGTCATAGATGATGGACGTGGTTTTATAAACGTGAAATAATAAACGTGATGCGAACGCAGCAGTTTTAGGACAGGATGAGCATAAACGTGACCCAGGCTTACCCATGATGTAGTGGTGACCGATGTAAAAAACAATTTATGCGTTTACTTTTACGATAGATATGCAAATTTTAAGAAATATTATTGTAATCGGTTTTTTTTTGTAAAAAATTTATTCAATTCAAAGTTGACACTATTATTAGCAATCCACTTCATTTCGGCAAACATTTTAAGAGCCGATCCGGCTAAGAACTACAGAACGTTACTATATAAATTCGGGGAACGGTTATTATAAAAATGCCAAAATTGGCTAAATTTTAAGTGTTATAA
>QZLH01000093.1:16085-26292 GCA_003833135.1 Oehlia diaphana | reverse complement strand
ACATGATGCTTTATGATTTTGATTTGCAAAAATTTCGCCTATTTAATTTATTTTTGTGATAACAATTTTCCCCGAATTTATATAGTAGTGTTCTGTAGATCATAGGCGGATCAAATCTTAATAAAAAGGCTTATTGTGATAAACTCGATTATTTATAATAGTCGTAAAAACTAATAATTACTTTTACCGATCGTGGTCTTTTGGATGTAAATATATAATAAAATTAAATGAGACAGAAGCATCAAGGCACTAGATGGAAAACTGGATTGTGACACAAAATATCCCATCCCACTTACTCGATTAGAGTTGAGCTCGACAAAGATAGTAGTCATAGTACCATATTATCAGTTTTCTTAAATTAAGTGCGTATTGGATCTATCCTTTAACTATCAAGCATTTTCATTTTATGAGTAAATAAACGTGACGGACTTTAACGATTACCGTTTTCCTAGTAAATACTTATTTTATTTATCGTACCGGTGAACTTATTCCTGATTATTTATGATTGAATAATAGTAATACATCATAGACTTTAAAATACTATTGTTTAAATCAATTGAGAAAGTTAAATTATATATATTTGTAACTTATGATACAAGCCAGATGTAAATTACTAAATTATGCAAAAGTTAGTAAATAAAATTTTATTATTACTTGAATTTTTTTAAAAATAAATGAATAAATAAAAGGTATCAAGTTTTATATTGCATTTGATCGTGTTGACGATATCTATTTGTTCAACCCAAAATATCACTATATCAGTATCATCAGTATATTATATCAGCACCTTTTGAATTTAAGGAATTATTTGGCTAATAACTGTGTTATTATGCAGACGTCCAAGATCATGTTCCATGTGAAAAGCATAGTAAATGTGTGATAATAATCTATATGACGTAATGCGTCAAGATATTTACGCAATAATAATTTCTCTAAAAAATATCAGTATGTTAAAAACAACATGATCCTATTTGACTGCATAATAAAAATATATATAAATTTGATATTTTGCTTGATATCGTAATTTTAATTCTCGTAATTTAATTAATAATAGACAATCTGGGTATTATTAATTTAATGTAATGGGACTTGTTTATTTATAAAAAAAACCTGTCATAAAATAAATTAATTTTATTATCAATTTGAATAAGTATAAAAGAAAAATAATATAATTTTAATTGGAATGTGATTGATATAGTTCACTGCTGTGTATGTGCTTGTTATAGCTTATAAAAGCTTAACAATTTTAACTTTTAAAACCAAAAAAGCAGTAAATTAAAGAATGTGTATTTAATTTATTCAGCTTAATCGTTCGTTTTGTACTTGCGGTTATACTGTGATTAATTTGCAAATTAAAATCTACCATATTATTTATAATTAAATTTTTTTATTAAAAAATTAATAACATGCAGTGTACCGTCTACTACAAGCAATAAATTTACCTGTCCATTTTCAAATTCTTCTATGTGAAATATAAAATATTTAAGATTATAGGCTATAAAAATAATAAAGAATTTTTACAATAAGCAAAATTCAATTGAAAATTACAAGCTTTTAGTTTTTATTACAAATTAATAATATTAGAATTTTGGGAGAAATTACAAGATTCCTTTTGATCTAAAGAAAATAAGAAATAAATAGGATTTAATAGTTTATAAAATGATGTAAGAAATTAATTTTACTTCTAGTATTTTCTCTTATTATTTTACCTTTCCAGAATAATCTTTATTCCTATACCATTTTTTCAAACAATATATAACATGAATTTTCGCTCATTCTTCCTAATTTTTCTAGACAATCTGCAATTGTGACAATTGTGATTGTGATTTTTCTAATTTAATTTTGATATTATTTTTCTTTATGAACTCTCCAATTCATGTCCACATTTGATTATTATTTACATTCCAAATCTTCTAGTATTCAGTCTCTTTTGATTTCCAATAATTATATAATTATGTGTTAAATACTACCTATATTAATTAACAATACTTCACGACAACCATATTGAACATGTCTGATTTATAATCAATATAATTAAATATGTTATTTTATGTAACTAAAATTTACTACAACTTATGATAGAGAAACCATTTATTTTTCGGTTTGAACTGAAGAAATCAAAAAAAAAAAAAAAAATGAATTATTGAACCAAAGAATTAAAAATATTTTCGGTATCGAACTAATAAAATGGAAATAAAAAAAAATAATCAAAAAAATTTTTTATTGTTTTTAAAAAAATCCCAAAAAATTATATTATATCTATTGTACTATACCGGTCTATTGATATTAAAAAAAATCCGAAAAATTTATCATACCAAAAAAAATTATTAACTTAATAAGTCAATTGTCTATTACTTATTAGTATTAACCAATGATGGCAGATGATTGGTAAAGATTTGGTCAAGTATAACGATATTATCGTGACCCATTGTATGGACTTTAGCTTAATTATAGCTTAATTATAGCTTAAACGATAAAAAAGTTTCCTAGCTGTTATTGGCTTTCAGTTCTGTTACCATTAATGGAACTAAATGTGAAATAACTATTTCAATTTAAAAACTTAATATTGTAGTTATGGAAAATTATTAAAACGTTATGATCATTTCACGTCTAATATAAAATAATGATAATCAAGTACTAAAATTTTGGTAACTATAGATTAATTATTATTCTAACAAATATTACTTAATGTTCGTTCTATTTTCTTTTTTTAGGTGGTTTTTTGATACTCTCTGGAGTCTGGATATTATGATAAAGCAGCGTCCAGAAATTGAAGTATAAAGATAGAATCTGAGTCGAATATTCTCGCACCATTTTTATTGACGTGAAATATGATAATATAATGAAATTGGGTAAGTAAAAAAAGTTTATTTTCACTTTTTTTTTTTTGATTTAATAAGCATTATTAAATATTTATTTATTTTCTTTTTTTCGCATTTTTTCAGACCGAAGGTACTTTACATTACTAAATATGCCACAAAATTTACAATTTAGTTTAACTGGTTGAAACTTTAGCTAAGGTTTGGAGTCTTTTTAGAAACCCCTTTTTAAAAAAAAAAATTATTAATGTTTTTTTACTTGTTTTTTTTTTTTGTAGGTTGTCTGGGTATTGATAGGAGAGTTAATAATTTAAAAACGGTAAGTTTCATTAATTAACGTTTATTTTTTTTTTTTTTTATAAAAGTTAAATAACGTTCTTTATTTTAGGTTATCTAGAGTATCGGGAGAGTAAAGAATTTAAAAATGATAAGTTTTGCTGCGAAATCTATCATTTAATGTTTTTCGGTGGAAAGTGTATATTAAGAAACTATGTTTTATCTATCTTTAATTTTTATTTTAAATTTTCTTTTTATTTTATTAATTTGACAAATAAATAAAATTAATAAATACTGTACATTAATACATTAATTAATCTATAAATAAATAAATTAACAATAAATCTATCGATAAATATATAAATAAATATAACAATAAATATCCTTAAGGATTCCTTAATGGTAAATTTAGAATCCTTAAGGATTCTATAGAATTCTTTTGATAGGGAATCCTTGCCGGTGGGGAAGGTTCCTTAGGGATCCTTACTAATTACAGGATTTTTGGAATCCTTAAGGATCCGTGCCCCAAAAAATTTACTGATGTTATTTAATAATTCAGGATAATTCCTATTGAGAATGTCAAGAGTTGGTAAGTTGTTGCTGGAGCATTTGATTCTCCATGCTATGTGTTTTGATAGATGTTGGCTAGTTGGTTTAGTAAATGAATTGTATTTAAACCACATTTGAGTAAATTCCCAATCTATTCAGTTGTGTAAAGCGTAATCTTTGACAATTTTAAGATTGTCATGTGATAGGTGACATTCAAAATATTGGAAATTAATTATTCTTTTGGTCACTTTTCTAATATTTTGGTCTATAATGTTGGAATTATTAAATTCAAGGTGATATGGTTGGTTTTTAATATATTGAATATTTATGTTAAAATGATTTTGTGATAATCTGCCTTCTTTAATTTGAGTGTGCTTTAACTTTAATAAATGAAATTTTTAATTCTAGTGTATCTATTATTTGCTTCATAGCATTCCATAAAATACAGTTGTTTAATTTTTGAAAGCGGTGGGTAGTGAGTTTAGCGAATTGCATTTTGTTGTATGTGTCAATGCAGTTATTAGAATCTGTGTATATGGTGACATTACTATTTGGCGGACATGTGATAAGTGCTGTAATAATCGCTATTAGTTCAGCTTTTGTTGAACTTGCCCATTCTATAGCTGATCCTGAATGTATGATATTATATGTAAGATCTGAGCTAAATATCCATCCATAGCCTATAATCAGGGTATCATTATCTCTCGATAATGATCCATCTGTATAAAATTCTAAGTCTGTAAAAGAAGAAAGTTTTAAAGAAATATTTAATAAATCTAAATGTAAAGAGTTAGGAGTAATTAGTCGGATGATCAAATCTTTGTTAAGAGAATTAAGTAAATCTAAATTTATAATATTATTTAATTGTAAATTATATAAAGGGTTCTCATCTGAATTTTCAAAGGGATTAACTATCAAATTATTTCTTTCGTTAAAATCTATTAAAGCTAATTTTTTAATAGAAGAATATTGTTTAACACATTTATATATAGGTTTCGTGTGGTATGGAAATAATAAATCACTTTTTGAAGTTTGAATTATAAAAGTTGAATTAGATAGGGTTGAAATATAACATGTGTTTGTAGGTATTTGATTATATATATTACGTTCTGATAGTTGACATCCTTTGCATTTGTTAATAAAGGAAGAACCTAATCTAAGTGTTAAATTTGCGTAATTCAGATGTGATTCAGTTATATGAGTATAATGTTCAAATGTAATAATTTGGTGATGATTATAAAAATGTGTTTTTCTATTATATGACTGAATATCACTTCTTGAGTATGAGGACACCAATATGCTATCCATAGTTATATATAAAAATATTTATTTTATTTAAGAGAGGAGTAACCAAAAGAAAATTACATAATAGGAATATACAACTACAATTAGTGAATAATTACACTATTAAGATATTGTGGTTATTAATCCCATTTCTAGGACCTCACCCTCTGGGAAGAACTACTCTAACAGTAAGACTACGCTACTGATAAAGACCAGAAAAAAGAAAATATAAAATTAAATTTAAAATCAGTAGCTATATATCTAAAAGTAATTATTACCGTTATAGCAAATACCCTTCGGGCTTATATTAAATAAAATATTATTAAAAATAAAATTTTGATAAATTGATAGGTCATCATTAATAGTGGAGATCCATGGTAAATTATGTAGGAAGTTGCTCGTTGTTAGGTATACCCACATATTACAATTGTCAATATGTCTTCTGTCCTCTATATTAGGACATCTATAAGGTACGGGAATACGGTGATTAGGCTGTATTATATATATTTATATTTAGATATATAAATATCACATGATATATATAGACCTGATTTGAAGCTTGACTAGCTGATTTCTGGCATGCCCCTTACCATATTACAGACTGTGTTTTCCCTAAATCTTTTCCAATATATTGCAAGCAGTATTAATTATTGATTTTATCTTTTCTGTATATACTTTTCTTTTATTGTCCGTCATGTCTAAAAAAAATTCCCAAATATCTATTTCCTTCTTTACTGTTAACTTTTTTGATCTCTTCATCTCCTATTATTATTTTTCTTTTTTGTTGTTTATCTTAATTAATTCATATTTGTTGATATTTGCTTTTATATCATTGATTTCAAAAAATTGATGACATATTTCAATCATTTTTTCTAAACTCTTCTTATCTTTACTTATCAATATTGTATCATCCATAAAAGCAGTTGTATTAATTGTGATTTCTATTCTCTCTTTCTTATTTTCTAATAGGTTTATTATTTTTTCTTTTATTTTATATCCTATTTCTTTTTTAATCCTGACAGGAGAGCATTATAGAAAATCCTCCAAAGAATTGGTGACCAAACTTCTTCCTGATCTATTCCATCCTAGACATAATATTCTTCTGTCATCTTATTATTAACTAAAACTCTATTAAATCTATTAAGATCAACATCCATTACTAAATTAATAAATTTTTCCAGCAATTTAATTCTTTTTAGACTTTTTTCTAGCATCATCATACTAACAGAATTGTACGCTTTTGATATATCCACTAAAAGTATCCATGCTTCTTTTTTATATTTATTTGCATCTTCTATTATTCCTTATACTATTTTTAATGGTTCAAAAGTACTTTCATTTTTTAAAAATGCATAATTCATATCAACTAATGTTTTTCTTTTATTAAGATTTACTTAATATATTTACTAAAATCTTGAAAAAAAATTTCTATGCTATTTCTAACAATACTATTGGCTTTGTTAGTTTCAGATCTTTATTTCAGTTTGATCTTGTTGTTTTGTTTATCAGGTAATCAATCCCTTTTTTCCAATCTTCTGTTATTTCTTCTTTTATTATGCTTTGTCAAACATTTCTAATAACAATATTCTTGCCAATTCTTTATTATTTTTCCAAAAATTATACATTATTCCACTTAGTCCTAGCACTTTTTTTGTTTTCAGATTTTTAAATACTTCTAATTCTTCTATTTTGATTGGTTTCATTAGGTCATTATATATTTTGTTTATTTTTTTTTTGATTCATAAATTCCCTCCATTCAAAATCAAATTCTAATTCATCTAAATTAATATTTCTTATTTTTGTACATTTTTTTTTGTCTTTTTCTATCATTATTTTCTCATTTTTGATTATTATTAAACCTGACATATCTATTTTTTCTTGCATTTTCTTTTAAATTTTGTTTAACATTTTTTCTATATCCTCTTTAAAATATATTTCTCTTTTTCTTATATTTAATTCCATACTCATGTCATTTATATTTTATATACTTCTCATTTGACAAGATTCAAAAAGAATAACTGTTAATACCATCTTATATAGAATAAAAAGAAAGTATCATATATCATTACATGAGTGCTGAAAAAATTATTTGAAAAAATTTTTATATTATATATATTATTTAATATTATATAAATAGAAAAAAATTGAGAATTAAAAAAAAGTGCATTTTGCCTTCCGGCAAATAAAGCAAATTTCAAAAATATTATATCACTTATATGTAATAATATTTGTTTAAAAACAAACTTCCAACCTCCTTTAAGTTGATATTGGTTGTTATTGTAAAACAAATTATTTGTTGTTTGCTTTGTAAGTACCAGATATTGTAAGAATATTTAAATGAATATAATTCTTATCTAAAAATTGTTACATTATTTTGCATGGAATTTCTAATAATGTAATTGGTTTAGTATTTATTTACTAATTATATTTCCATAGCTTTGGCTTAGATATAGGGTATATATTTGCCTTTTTCAGGTATTTTTTGAGTTCTAAAAACCTTGTTGATTATATCTTTTAAATGGTTATTAAATTCTAAAGGATTCATCATTATATAAAATGTTGCTATATATATATATAATATTATGCTTAAAGAAATCATATCTTTTGTTAAATATATTTAATGCACTTTTTGATATTTACATATAAATGTGGTTTTAGTTGACTTAGATTCTAGGTTATATAAGTTAAAAAATTAGTTTGTAACTAATTATTTAAAATATTATTTATAAAATCAAAAAATTTCATCATGGCTCAGCAGTTATATTTGATATGCAATCCTTTATATTAATTAGTTTCTCCAGCCTTTTCTAATTAAATTTACAAAATAGTATAATTTTGATATTATTAGCATCAATAAATTTTATAACATTCTTGAAATATTTGCATAAGTTTTCCATATTCTATAATAATAGCATTTGATTTAAGCCTACAAAAAAGATATCTTTGTTTGATTGGTAACCATTGGAAGATACTTACCAGTGATGACTTGAGGTGGCAGTTGTCTATTACGTCTATTACTGTATCATTCTTCAGTTGATCTGAAGAGAGCTTCAAAGTGGCCATAATAATTGAAGAAGTCAAAATCATTAAAGCTGAAGAAGCGATCAAAGTTGAAGAAGGCATCAAGGTTGAAGAAGTCAAAGAGGAAATTGAAAAGGATATAATAATACAGATGTTGTGGAGTCATATGGAAAGTTTTCACAAAAATCACCAAATGGAGCCAACTTTTGACCTTTGTGTTCTTGTATAGTAATATAATTATTCTTATTTTTTATAGGAATAACTTGAAAATCATTATTGATTATTCTTGATT
This sequence comes from Oehlia diaphana, assembly GCA_003833135.1. Classification (NCBI taxonomy): domain Eukaryota; kingdom Fungi; phylum Glomeromycota; class Glomeromycetes; order Glomerales; family Glomeraceae; genus Oehlia; species Oehlia diaphana. The sequence goes on along the minus strand of QZLH01000093.1, from coordinate 18,051 downwards.
ATTTAAGCCATATAATGTTATATAACCTTCAACAATTTTGTACTTTTACATCTGTTATTGCTTTCAATTCACTTTTTATCTCATCTTTAAATAATTCAAATTTTGACTTGTCAATCTGTTATTCATATTCTTTGGATAATTTCATTGCAAAAATTACCATCAAAAATGCACAGTATCAGTAACCTGATAGAACCATACAAAGTACCAAGCGTATGATATGAATTGTGCTTGAGTTATTCTTTATTGTTACTGATTGATTTAATGTCTGATTACCCAAAATCCCTTTTTGAATTACCAGAAAATAAATGATTTAATTCTCAAACAGGATTGAAATCGGAAAATATTTTTGACCACATCTGACATTTGACATGATTTTCAGAAGGATTACTTCTGATACCACGACATGGTGTGGGATAACTTTGTTCATCAATATAAATAACTGATGTAGCATTTATCTGTTATTCCTCAGTAGTTGTCAAGGACTTATAAATCTTATTATTCATTACAGTAAATATATTTGTGTGACTAGTTTGGAATATAATGTTAATAAACTAAAATAACACAATTATTGTATGTAAAAATAACAATTTTGCTTTCAACTAAGGTAATTAATATTCAAAAACAAGAATTTGTTCATTTAGTCCACACTTTCAGTGCAATAATTTCACCAGCTTAATTCTAGTTTAGTTATGAAAATACATTTTAATTTACTATTTTTATAGCTTTGACCTCTCTAATGAAAATTTCTTTATTAATATCTACATAGCTTCAATTAGATATATTTTCCACAGTGTTGATATTTGAAAGCAAGTACAGGGACTTTCATGTTAAGAATAAAAAAGTGCATTTAAAAGTTTTACTCATGAAACTGTTCATAGTATAATTTAACATTCAGCTCTTTTGTAAGTGAATCCAATTAGATCTATGTCCATGAAATCTACATCATATAAGAGTAATGGATGATCAAATCTTAAATTATCTATTCCACTGCCTTTTTTCACTTTTATCACTTCGTTCTCTTTCTCATTACACTTTTGGCATATCCCTGAATTTATTAATATTTCATCTGATATAGTTCAGTACAAACTACTATTCTGTTATTATCTTTTTAACAGTTGTAAACATAATCATTTAATTCGTGATTCAGATAAGAATGAGTGAGTAATTTTGCAATCTTAAATGTGGGTGTCCTTACATGTATAAATCCATCAATTTTTAGCCAAATCATTTGAAATTTTTACTGAAAAAACTTTAAGATTGGCTCTATCATATCTGAATATTTAATGTAATATTTATAAAGCTCAAAAGTTTAAGAATAATTGTATAATAGGCGTAATAAGAAATCAAAAATAATTCAAGAAAATTTATCATGAATTTTTTTAAAAAAATGCTTGATTTATATTCAGAATATATATTTTTAGGAAAGTGCAATCTATTTTTAAACTGTTAAAATTAGTATTTAATTCGTATTCTATGTACCAATAGAGAAAATCATTAATTAAATTTTAAGTAAATAAAAAAATCATTTTTTGTGATTATCTCATGATCTATTTGTCCAATTTTAAAGATCTATTTTTTATTTTGTAGAGAGCCTAAAGAGCTACACAATAAAAAAAAGATCTTTAAAATTGGACCAATAGATCATGTGATAATCACAAAAATGATTTTTTTCAAAACATATTAGATAAATGCAGCTGTCCTCTAAAAAAAATCGTTTTTTGCAATTATCTCACTATTTATTGGTCCAATTTCAATGAAAATTTTTTTATTATGTAGAGAATTTGGAGAGCTACACAATAAAAAAATGTTCATTAAAATTGAATAACTGAATCACGAGATAATTGCAAAAACAAGTTTTTTTTATTTTTTTCAAATTTAATTAGTGATTTACTCCTTATTTTTACATAAATCACAAATTAAATACTAATTTTAAAAGTTTAAAAATAGATTAAACTCCATAAAATCA
>QZLH01000093.1:0-15223 GCA_003833135.1 Oehlia diaphana | reverse complement strand
GATGGATTTACATATGTAAGGACACCCACATTTGGGAATCTCAAAATTGCTCACTCATTCTTATCTGAATCACGAATTAAATAAGATAATTGGTTTCTTTATCATAAAAAAAAATAACTGTCTTCTTTCATATTATTTGTCAATAGTATAGCATATATTAAAAAAGAAGTTATAATGACCAAAATGACAGAAATGTAAAATTTTCAAATATGACATCTAACTAAACAATTAGAATTTCACAATTGTCTCTCAAAATTATTTTCTCCATCTTTGACATTAATTTTCCATTCTACCAGATTCTATTGAAATAAATAATGATAATAACAAATGATATGATCTTTTATTTCAATTGCTATAGAAAGCAATACTGTATTTACCTTTGATTTGTCTTTTTTAAATCTTTAAAATAGACTTTTTTTCAACAACATTACTGGGCCTGTTATATTGTTATTTCTATTATTATTATTGAGTTTTTTTTTTCAATATCTGAGAGACATTTTTCAAGATTTTTTTGTTCATAAGCCAATTTCAAATATATTAAAAATAAGTTTATATAGATATAAGAAATTAGTTAAAGTATAAAACTATTAAATAATTTGTATATCTTAATAATTTATAAATTTCATTCAATATTCCACCCTATAGATTTGTGGAAATAGGTTGTTTAATCTATTGTGATTCCTAATAATTGTGTGTGGGAGTAGGAATGTATTCTACTATTTGAATGAAGATATATACGATATTTTAACATAATTTTTTCATCAAAATATATAATATTTAATGCATATATGGGTTCAAAACTACTCCCATTTATCTTAAAATAATGCTGGTAGAATTTCCTTAATTAATTGCATTTTCAATTTTTCACTTCTATTTGTCTCTCCAATAACATTGAAATCAACTTTTTCCCAATAATTTTTAATTTAATATAAAGTAAACCTACAATTAAATAATATTAAGAAAATTAATATATATTACGAATATAATCTAATAAAAATTAAGATCAATTTACTAGTATTACTTACATTGATTTTGGGTATGTTCACTTTAGAGCTTTACTTTTCTCTAAAATAAATTTTTAAAATGTTAGTTATTAAAAATCATTAAAATTAAAATTAAAAAAAAAACCAACTAATCTATTAATAAGGTAAATTATATATACTTGCATTTTCAATTTCCATCAATAATATATTTCTTTTTCCATTTAATAAAGCCATCATCATTAATTAATATATTAGTTAATGTTACATAGGACACATTTATCACCTATTATTTTATAATTAGAATTAAACACTATTTTTTTATAATGAATATATAATTTTGTTGGGCCTGTCCTGAATTACTATCCAAAATTTCTCTTCCTTCAAACCTTTTTAATTTGTAAGTTATCTAATGTTAAAATTTAAATTTGTTGAATATAAATTTTGATGATAACTCTTCTTTCATTCATTTTTTTTCCTTTTTTCATTTTATTCTTGTTTTAAAAATTTTTTAAATCCATAGTGGCGGTGTATTCATTGCTTTTACCAGATTCTATTTTGTTGGACTCATCAGACATAATTTTAATTCTTACATACTTTGATCAAGTTTCAGTTCCACACTGATTTTGTTATCATCAATTTTATTCATAACTTCCTTTAAGACTTTTGTAAAATTATCCAACTCCTTTTCAAAAACAACTGTCCATTGTTCTTGTTCCCACATCATTCATTATCTAAATTAAAACATGGTATAATATGATGTTCAATATCTTGTATAGCTTCTATGTCAATAAAATTATAAATATTCATAAGCTCAACCAAGAACATCTGTAAAGATATGGCCAACTTGTGATTTGAAGTCATACCACTGAATTAATGCATAATCCACTCAAAAACTGATAAATTGCCACAATAATCTAATTATAGTAACCATTATATTTCTGAAATTGGTTTATCACATCACTTAATATCTTCCCATTGTTTTTGGTATAACAGTCATTTTGATCTATTTATATATGAATTAGTAAACATATTAAATTCAATATATTATTTTAACTATAAAAGAATATATATGCCTTAATCAGAAGGCCATTTTTAGGCTGTTCTTATTTTATTTTATTTTAAGGTAAGCCAGGAGAGTACTTTTTTTTTTAGGCTGTTCTCTATATTCATTCCATGTTTTTATTAGTATTCGTCCAGTCACGTGATCATGAATTTGCTGTCATAATTTCATGTGAAAACTAGAATAGCAAACTTATTTGAATAATAAATTATAATTTCTTAAATTACAATTTATAATGAAACTAATCTAATCAAATTTTGTTTAGTACTCTGATATATTATAAATTATCAGGAGTAAAGGAGTATAAATAGAATTTATATATTAAAGGTATTTAGAGAAGTTGCTCTTAGTCCATTCCTCTTCATATTCCATGCTTACTTAGAGCCTAGAGAATTCATCTGTTCGCATTGTGGAACTTTTGTCATTTTATTAATTGTTGATGGCAGGTACATAACTCTTTTCACCCATTTTTCTGTTCTATTAAAAGCTTGATCTTGATTATTTCATAATAGAGTCTATAAATATAATCTTGTAACTAATACTATTTTTAAGGAGTTTATGTACTTGATTAATAATCATAATACACCATGATTGATTTAATTGCAACTCAAGTTCCATGAATACTGGTAGTGGCAAACCACTTGCCCACGGTGGAGTACAAATAGAATGTCTCAATCAAAGAACTGTAATTATATAATAGACACTAGAGGAATTTGAATCATATTGAATAATTTATGACAGAATATGTGTATAAGAGTAAAATAATAATGCTACAAATTAGGGTAGTGTTTGTAATGTTCAATTCTGTCTAGAGTATAAATTATAGTAGGATTTTCCTCAGTTCCATAATTTTGTTCAATTCTTACTGCTGGTTATCAGATAATTTTTAATAATAGCAAGTACCAACTTAATTAAATCAAGGACCATAAAGTTATAAAATCCACATATTAATATCCATATATCTAAGATAATAATAAATTTTTAACCAATGCAAACTCTTTGAGTGCAAGTTCAAGTTCTAGAAATATAACAGATTTGCAGCATTTTCTTTCCAGATAAATAATTTCAGAAGAAAGTTGTTTTATCCTTATGAAATAAAAAAGTATTCTGCCATATATATATGTCATCCCATATTTGCAATTTTGATAGTATTACACTAATTTAATATTTCAAATAGGTCAGATTTATGATTCTGAATATGGTCCCTAGTCCTCCTAAAAAGTATCAGAAATGATGACTGAAATATTTTTCACAGCTTAAACCTATTATTTCGTTCAATAAACTGGAAATTTCTTTTCATTCGTGGCTTATCAGCTTATCGGCTAATTCAATGGCAATTACCGATAAGCTTGTTTCCTAAAAGAATTTAAATATTTATTTAAATATTTATTTAAATCCAAATTTGTGTTTGAGTTATATACATACACGAGTAGAGGTTTTGAAGCATGGTACTTTTACACCTCTAACGAATTGTTCTTGATATACAATTGCACTTAGATTACTATAACCTAATTTAAGTGGTATTACTACATGTAACAATTTATTCAGTGACATGAGCTTTAGGAAGTAAATAATTATATATAATGTGGGAGTTGTATAAGATCGAGGTTTTGAATTCCAATTGATTTTTGAGGTTATATTTTGGAGTGGCCCTTGTAGATGTTACTTATATCATAAGCAAACAATGTACCTTACCAGTTAAATTTTTTTTATCAGTTCATCACAAATCTAGAAAAAATAAATTCTCAGCCAATGTTAGATAAACAGACAAACATCTCTTTCAGAATATAATAGCATTTTTATATTTTTTTCGAGTTAATCAGTTTAAATCATAAAGGAAAACAGCTTAAAAAAAGAAAAATATAATCTTCAAAGTGAAAGGGCTATGTAACAACATAAATTAGCATAGACTGTAATATTTCCAAAATTGAATTCAATTTTTTTTATGATATCCCATTATAAAGAAAATTTTGTAGTGGTTTGTTTTTTGGGGCTTTAAATCATTAGAGTATTTCAAAGTGAAAGAGGCTGTGTACCCGCGTAAATTAGTATAAGCCGCTGTAGTTCTCTAATTCAATATTTGTAGATCGAGGCGACGAGTGTATTTCAATGTTACACAAGTGCCTGTTTTTTGTATATACATTCTGGGAGACTTGAATATTTTCTTTGAATATTTAAGGGAAAAAATCAAAAAAAAAAAAAATGTTCAGCCCCTTAAAGGCTTGGGGGTAAAATATATGGTCTGATTTTATAAATAGCAATATGTTCTAAGCCCTTCAGTAAAAGCCTCATTAACAACTCTAGAATAAATAAAACGAAAAAAAAACATAACATCATTATTTACATCTTTTACATGACAAAATATTGTGAGTCATAATAATCATCACGAAATTTCGTAATAGCAATAAAACAATTGTAAAAGCCCACTAATTATTTATCATCCTGAAGGCTGTAAATAACGATCACACGTGAAGAATTTAAGCCTTTAATTTGGGTAACAATTACGTTAATATAAAAAAAATTATGCTGGCGTTTACATCATAAATATTTTAACCCTTTAGCGTTGTATTATAAAATATAAACGTCAAACTATTCAAAACAGATATGACGAAATCAGTCAGGTGATTTACAGATCGCTGATAATTTTGCCTGAAATTTAATTCTAGCCGGCTTTACAAATAGTAGATTAGTTGTGGTATACGATCAATGCAAGAAATTCAAATTAAATTAAAATAAAGTAGATTCTAATCTTGTAAAAAAACCAAAACACGAATGCAAAAGAAACAACAAAGTACGCGATTCTAACACACACAATTAGTACACCAACCTTCTAGTCGAGCGTTATGTTTCCTTCACATGAATCAAATGTAACTACTTAACTACTTTCATTCAGGAATGTGGACTGCTCAATTTAATATATACGTTACTAAAATAGATTTTCTTTATTTTCTTCTCTTCCCTTTTTCCTTTTTAGACCATTGATAGCATGGCTGTGTATATACGCTTTTATAAAAAGTAGGTGAGATGGTATCAGAGTTCTTGTTTTAATTCACAATACGTGAATGAATCGGAACTTTGTTAAAAAAAAAGCTAAAAAATTTTTACCAAAAGCTTCCCTAGAGATTTTAATTATGTATGTAAATTTCGAAAATTTGTGATTCTCATTTATATCACGTTCACAACAACGTGATTTTCATAACTAGATTTCGCTATCGCTATTTCTTAAATTATTGATATTTCTGATTGTACTGTTTGTTACCTTCTGCTACTTTCTCTGTTTTTCAAACTTGCTGCGTATCGTGTGATCCAACTTGCAGCTGTTGTCAGGTATAATATATATTCAAAATACGTCTCATTTATTAGAAAGATAATAATACATTTCAAAATTAATTATCCGAAGCGAAGCGAAGGACTATATTTTCTCTGCCCATCACCAATGAAATCGCAAATTTATCTTTTTTCGTTCCGAACTCACAACGGTTTCCGTTTCTTGGTATATTTCTTATACGACTTAATTCTTCGCTATTGTGGTAGGTTGAAACTTGGAATTTATTTCTATAATAATTGTCAGTTTTACTAGAAGTGTCGTGGAACATCCATAATATAATTTTATTTCTTTTATATTTTTATTGTTAAGTGGTTTTGTTACTTTATTTTTTTTATTTTTTCGTTATTTTGTTTTTTTATTATTTTGATTTTTTTTTATCCTTTGTTTTTATATCGTTCTTATTATTTATTATTTTTTTTATTTAGTGGAGGGGAACTAGTGGCAGGGTCATTAAGGGGCTTTCCTGTCCTGGAGGAAGTACCTTACTTCTATCATATAAAATAATTAGTATGCTTCTTAAGACCACCACTTTTTTTTCTTAAAATTTCTTTAGAAACGGATCAGCTATTTGGATAAAGCAGGTATACTTTAAATAACGGATTACATTCAACGTATAATAAGTTGAAATTGGAAAAATCTTGAAATGATATGAATAATAAAATGATTTATAACGTTACGGAAACAACATTATTTATTCAAGTTCGTGATCATATCGTAATCTTGTTTTTTTCCAACAGAATTGTTCGTGCATTTTAATAATATCTTTTTTTGTTTCCAAGCTATAATATAAAATAAAGCTCTAAGAGGAAGTACTGTACCTGAAAAATAAATTTATTTTGTTTATTTATTGTTCATGGGAGTTTAAGCAATATTTCCAAGGTAACTTTGTAATTTATTAAATTTTATATTATTCATATACCTCACATATTATGATTGAATAAAACTTCATCCTTCGCTAACGACCAATAGTACTAATATTTTAAAATGTAGAAAAGATAAACTATAGTTAAAACCGCTCTATATATTATGAAATCAAGTCTCGGACAATTAAAGAAAAAAATCAATTTATAATAAAACTTTATTATTATTAACGTTAATAAAATAATCATCCAATTAGATATTACGTGAGGACAGAAACACCCGTGACTTCACAATTTGACTTTGCATAGTACTATGGTGTACGCTCAGGACAAAGAGAAACCTGATCCTATTTTGCAACATAATAATAATTACATTATTTCGCTCATAAAAAATTATAATAATTATTTCTGTGCCCAATTTGTGCACAATTTTATTTAAATTTAAAATTTAAACTATAGTCGGTTTATAGCGAAGTGATTGTTATTTTTATAACGAAAATTTGAAGAATTTTAATGATAGATTCGTTATAACATAGCGTCTCTTAATTAGAAAATCGAATTCGTCATAAAAATGAGCCAAATGTATTATGATATGATTAATTATTATTTTCTGAAATTATTATGTTTTTGGAATAATTTATTTAAATGTATTATGTCACCACCTAAACACAGTTTTCATTTAAAATCACTTTAACCTTTTACCCTTTATTGAAAAAATATAGTTCTACGGAAAATCCGGTAATCAAACAATAACCTAAGACATATCCGGTTAATATCTTTCAAAAACAAACCCAATTTTATAACGGATATTCTATTTATTGATCATGCTGCGGTTACACAAAATATCCTTTAGAAATCACCGCTTTATTTTTAATAATAATTATTATTAGTTAGCAAAAATTTTTTGGATATAATATTATGTTTCTTTTTCTTTATGTTCTTTTTTTGCGTCTAAAAATCATTAACATCAATAATTTGGTTAGAAAAAAAAAATCCAAGCCTACGACAAACAATAAAAAAATTATTCGTGATTTCGTTAAGAAAATCATTATTGTAAATAGGAAGTTTCTTTGAAACGTTTCTAATGACAAAATACATGACGAAATAAATGACATGTCATATTTGAAGAAATGAGAAAATGATTTTGATATTTGAATGAATAAGCCTTAGAAGGTGCTTTGATATCACAATATATTCATATTGTTTATTTGATATAAATAAATGACGACATATGATAATCATATATTCATTTGCAAAGTGATTTGTTTATGTCACACGAGTTACCGTTACCGATTTTCCGATTGAAACTAAATGCTAAAAAAAAAATTATAGTTAAAAACAGGACTAAGAAAAAATAAATAAAAATAAACAATTGTACCAATCAGAAAAAAGATAAAATCTGTTTTTTTAACCAATTACCATTAGAAAATTCACTAAACCGATAAAAAATTGACTAAACTGACTAAACTGATAAAGGATAATCATTCTCAATCAATAATCTGATTTTGGTTAGTGATCATCATTTTAAATTTTGTTGTTTCCCAATTTTATAATCTTTTTTTTTTTTTAAAAAAAAAACTTTTTTAGAAAAGTCAATTTTTGCCGTTTTCTAATTTTAGTTTTGGATAAAACGTTATTTGAAACAAATTAGGGGATTTATTTTACTGGAATTTGAATTCCGACTATCGTCATTTTTGGTGATCATCACGTGTATTTTGTAAAATCTTCAAAATGTTATAAATATTACCCCGTTGAACTTGATAATTTCTTCGTTTTAAATTTCATTCATATTTCTTTTCAGTATTAATTTTTTCTATATACAAAAAAAAAAAACCACAAACCTTCAATAAAAATAAGAAAATTTTGTAATAATGGGTAGAAATATTGTCGTAATGTGTGATGGAACATGGAATAATCCAAATTCCCAAACAAACGTTTTTACATTATATAAAGAATTAATTGAGAGAGATTATAAACAACATGTTTTGTATATAGACGGAATTGGAGTTGGTGAATTGACCTGGAATTTTATCGTTGATGGAGCTATAGCTCTAAGTCTTGATAATAAAATCAAAGAAGGTTACAGATTTATAGTTGATAATTATTATCCTGATGATGATATATGGATTTTTGGTTTTAGTCGTGGTGCTTACACTGCGAGATGTATTGCTGGAATGATAAGAAATTGTGGAATAATAAATCGAGAAATCAATCCTGATCAAATTGACACAAGTGTTGATCTCGCTTATAGTTTTTATCGTGATAGAGATTTAGCTAAGCACCCGAAAGGAAAAGGTTCTGAAGAATTTAAAAAATCTTTTAGTTATCCTGATTCTAAAAAATACACTATAAAATTCCTTGGATTATGGGATACTGTTGGCGCTCATGGTTTACCCGGTTATGCAATTGGTGAAGGTTTTAAATATTTGGAATTCTATGATCAAACTGTACCTAGTATAGTTGAAAATGCTTATCAAGCTTTAGCTATTCATGAAAACAATGCTTTCTTTGAACCTTGTCGTATACTTCCGAACAAATCTGGTACTAAAGTAAAAGAGACTTGGTTTCCGGGTGTACATAGTGAAATAGGTGGTGGAACTTTTTTATCACTTAAAGGCAATGAAAGAATAACTAATGCAACTCTTTTGTGGATGATAGAAAATATCGTAGAAGTTGGAGGTTTATTAATGCATAATGATATCGAGACTTATCGTACTCGTTTCTCTCCTGATGTTGGACCTTCTTGGAATAATATGAATTATATATTTGATCGTATCAGTTCTATCCTTCCAACGATAATGGTTAAAGATAGAACTATTCCATTAGAATTAGATTCTAGTTCAAACTTTTTAAGAATAGATTCTAGTCAAAAATGTTTAAGAAAAGATTTTCTTTATAGGGATGGTGATTGGTTGCTTCCATTTGGTTCTAGGTCATATCTGTGTACTCATTATACTTCGAAAACATATGAAGAATTACGTAAAGTTATGGAAACGAATGGAATTAAACTATATAATAAAGATAATAAAAATATAAAATACGATTTGGATGTAAATGAAAAAGCACAAGAGAATACTCGTCCATAATAAAGGAGGATATGATTTATTGAACAATTTCATTTAATTATTAGATTGATAATGCCACTTTCAAATAAATTTAATATATAGTCTTTTCTTTAGAGACATTACAAGAACAAATAATATTTCATTTTCACGATCATTTTTTTTTTAAAATTTAGTTCTTCACAATTATAGACAAAGTAAAATAAAATTATTCTTTTAAGAAAATATATTTAAAGAATTTTTTTTATGTGTATTGTATAAAGTTAATTATATACAAATTAAACCATTATTTATCATTGTTAAAAAAAAAGGTAAAAAGAAGTCTAATGAAAATTTGATGTTGCATTTTAACACGTTAACATTGTTAGCCTTTTGTTTCAACATCACGGAAAGATATGAAAATTATCATACAATAATTAATTTACTGTACTTAAAAATAAAAATTATTTTTCAAGATAGTAATATTATCCTAAATATGAAAATATTTCGAAATAATTTAAAGACGTTCGTAGGTATTTCCTTCGCTATTGTTAGACAAATACTGTATATATATTTTTATATTATTACAGATCTTGAATTCTCAATAGCAATATGCAAATATATGACAATTTCATTTTTCCAGCTTTCGAACCTTTTACTTTTTGCAATATGTCCAAGAATTTTTATACTGGTTTTGATAATTTTTCTTCTTCAACATTTGAACACTCGTCAGTTGTTACCAAGTTTGTAGTAACGATACTATGTTTTAATATCTTAATTCATAATATTATGTAGTTTAAACTAAGAACTCAAACCTCGATTCACCGACAACTACAATTAATAACAAAAGGAATAACTATATTTAACCGAGAGAAAACCAATCGGTGGACAGAATTACATAATTCCTAGTCAAGCTTCAACCCCAGAATTAACGTAATTCCTTACCCGGTTAATATCTCATTGTTCACATGGTAAAAAATATTAGTGTTTCTGTTTCTACATATTGGCTAAGTTACTATTGATTATGACTTGTATTTTGGGCACTTGTTGTAAGTCATAAGACCATAACGTAACGTTCACTTCTTCTTTGTAAACTATACATGTAGCTGAAACTTGCCAAAAACATGGCCGAATCCGAAAGTTCCGAAATCTGAAACGTAACTTTTGCCGAAACTTGAGATCAATGTCCGAAACTATTTTATAATTCTGGCCAAATTTTTAGGTGCTGGCCAGAATCATATATCACGTGATACCGGTAAATGCCGGCCAGAAATTTTCGGCCCAACTTTCTGTTTGGAATGATTGGCTGAAGGCCGAATCCTGAAATTATTACGAAATTGCCAAGTTTCGGCAATATGTATATTGTAAACCGTTGGATAATATATATGGGTTGCCTATAAAAAAAATTCTGGAAAAACTCAAATGATTCATTTTTCTAGTTTTCATTCCGAAGAATCCCAGACACGTGAACATTTTTCTGAAAAATTTTTATAGGGTTGATAAATTATAGGAGATTTAATTTGAACACATTTATATAAAAAAAAAAAAAAAAAAAAAAAAAATAGATACTTGTACTTTTTTTGCTCGCCTTAAAGAAGGCACGACTGTTATTTGTTGCTTGCGAATAATTCCAAGTCATCTTCACCGAGTTCCATGTCGTCGTTGTTCTGCAAAACGATTTTTAATATCTAAAGGAAGCGAAGAAATTGTAACACAAGGTGTAAACCGAGCCATTAATTTACTTTTTTAAAAATGCTTTATTAAATTGATACTGGTTTGGAAATGCTAAATGTAAATCTTTGTCGTATATATATAATATATTATTACTATATATATATGTATATGTGTTTCAAAAATAAATTGCCATATTTTATTTCTCTGCAATTTTTTTACTCAGTTTTGCCTAAGAATATTCATTGATTTATTTACTATACAATAGAAAAAATAATACCCTTAATGAGTAGAAAAGCAGTCGGCATTGATTTAGGAACGTCATATTCTTGTGTTGGTGTTTGGCAAAATGATAGAGTTGAAATTATTACAAATGATCAGGGTAATCGTATAACACCATCATATGTAGCTTTCACTGGTACAAAAATTCTTGTTGGAGATGCAGCCAAAAATCAAGTTGCTATGAATCCTCATAATACTGTATTTAATGTTCATCGTCTCATTGGTCGTAATTTCAATGACCAGGACGTCCAATCTGATATGAAGGTATGTACTGTATGTTCTATATAAAAAATGAAAATTTTATATTCATTAAAGAATAAAATATTGATTGAAAATTGGTGTTTATGATAAGATAACTAAGAAGTTTTTATAATCATATAAAATATTTAATGTAATAATAGAATTGGCCATTCAAAGTTGTAAACAAGAATGGCAAACCAGTTATCAATGTAGAATATAAAGGAAAAAGGAAAGATTTCACACCCGAAGAAATTTTATCCATGGTATTGACTGAAATGAAAGAGACCGCAGAAGCATTCCTTGGAACACGAGTTAATAGTGCAACAATTACAGTACCAGTTTACTTTAATGAATCTCAACGTCAAGCTATAAAAGATGCTGGTTTGATTGCCGGTTTAAATATACTTCGCATTTGTACTGGACCAACTGCAGCGGCTATTGCTTACGGATTGGATAACAAAGCTCCTGGAGAAAAAAATGTTCTTTTCTTTGATTTGGGTGGTGGTACCTTTGATGTCTCACTCTTAACTATTTAAGAAAGGATTTTTGAAGTAAAAGCCGTTGCTGGTGATAATCATCTTGGTGGTGAAGATTTTGACAATCGTCTTGTAAATCATTTTGTACAAGAATTCAAAAGAAAATTTGAAAAAGATATTTGTTCCAATGCACGTGCTGTCCGTCGTTTAAGAACAGCATGTGAACGTGCGAAATGTACACTTTCAACATCAATAAAAGCTTCCATTGAAATTGATTCTCTTTATGAAGGTATTGACTTTTATACCTCTTTGACACGAACCAGATTTGAAGAATTAAATCAAGATTTATTTAATTCTACAATGGAACCTGTTGAGAAAGTACTTCGGGATAGTAATATTGACAAAAGTCAAGTCCATGAAATTGTTTTAGTTGGTTGTTCAACTTATATTCTTAGGATTCAAAGAATGATATCTGAATTCTTTAATGGTAAAGAACCAAACAAATCTATCAATCCTGCTGAAGCCGCAGCCTATGGTGCCGCCGTACAAGCTGCTATTTTATCTGGTGATACTTCTGAAAAGACTCAAGATCTACTTTTACTTGATGTCGCTCCTTTATCTCTGGGTATCAAAACTGCTGGTGGTGTAATGAAGCCATTAATTAAACGTAATACTTCAGTACCTACTAGGAGAACTGAAATTTTTTCTACATATAATGACAATCAGTCTGGTTTGGAAATACAAGTATATGAAGGTGAACGTACTCGAGCGAGAGATAACAATTTGCTGGGAACATTCCATTTGACTGGAATTCCTCCAGCACAAAGAGGTGTTCCGCAAATTGTAGTTACCTTCGATATAAATGCATATGGCATCTTGAACGTTTGTATTTATGTATAAATATTATATAATATATTAAATTAATCGTATTTTAACTTTCTAATCAATTATAGGTTTCTGCTATTGATAAAACAACAGGCACGTCAAATAAAATTACCATCACTAATGACAAAGGACGATTATCAAATGAAGAAATTGAACGCATGGGTTTGAATTAATTTTTAATATTCATGATTTAATAATCATATGTAATATAAGTTATTTTAATAATTACAGTTACCGAAGCTGAAAAATATCATTTAGAAAGAGAACAATATGCACAAAAAATAGAAGCACAAAATTGCTTGGAATCCTAGCATACAACTTACTTAACGTTGCTCAAGTAAGTTTCTCAGTTATTAAAATTTTCTCTACTTGATAATTTATAATTTCATTTTTAAAATCTACCTGAATTTAGAGTATCGATGATATAAAGAATAAACTTCATGATGTAACACAAAAATCGGTTGCATGGCTTGAAAATAACCAAGATGCAAGAAAAGATGAATATGAACATAAACATAAACTACTTAAAGGAACTGTCAACCAAATAATGAATAATCTTTATAACGTAAATATTTCTTCATAGCTTCCCTAATTCAAGAATATTAAGTACGGTTTATCTTATACTGAATAACATCGAAGGTCATATTGTATTTAACAAAAAAGTTGATAAGAATAATACAGTATTCAGTTAAAAGAATGATTATTTTATAAGTGATTAATTATTTTGAATTTATATTTTTATTTTTAGAAGATTATGCATTGTTAGTCCCATATAGTCTCTGTATTTTTTTTTTGCACTTGTACAACGAATGATGGACTTTTAGCCTATGTAAGCTCCATTTAGAAGTGAAACGATAGATCCGGGACTTTAACACTAAATTGATGGTTACTAATTTCCTAGTATTATAAGACACAGCCTGAAAGACTGACAAAATATTTTACAAGATTTAAAACCTTGACACTATATTTATTTTCATAAATTTTAATACTCATTAGATTTTAGAAATATGTAGTAGAATTCTTTTTCTAAATGGAAATCAGCCTTAGCCTTTAATTCTCTATAAACGTCTGGAAAAGTTCTCTTGGGATTGTAATGTTTGTCTATCATGAATCACGTGTTTTATAATAAAACAACACAACCCTGCGTCCGAATGGATCGTATACAATACAATCATTTTATTTTTCAATGTATTAACAATAATTGCATTCCAAATGTATCTATCATTCACAAATGTTGAAATTCTTGACCCTTAAACAATTCTACTATGCCTCAAATAAATATTAATAAAACAATATATGCACAGTATGTCAAAAGCCAAATAATCAACTCAAGTATGTATTTTCTTGTTAATTATAAAATGATATAACAAGAGCTCCCTTGGCAAACAAAAGAAAATATTACCTTCCTCTTTAAAGTTGAAAAATCGTCTGGATTGATCTCTTCTGCTTCTTTTAAGAATATGTGAGTCCAGGCACCGTCAAGGCAGTTCCACTCTTCCAATTGTCACCCGAATATTAAAAAAAACTTTAGTCCATTGCTTCCCTCTTATATAATGAATAAATTTTAACCTTCTATACAGATGGTCAGTTAAGAATATAGGTGGATTTATTTCTTTTTGTGGCTCGACTGTATTTTTCCTATCGTCAAAAAAAAGTGAAGCCATGGGAATACTGTTAGCAATTATAGTCTCTCCTTACGATTGTACGATGAACATCTACACAGATTCAACAAACCGCATTACTACTTTTGAACGATTGATGAATACACCAGCCATTAGTCCGAGATGAAAATCTATAAATTAGAAGGGATGATTAGCTTTCGCTAAGTACTCTACTTAAGAATTTTGTCCTGCTATCTGGTAGTGACGTGAGGCAGTATCCTTCTAAAGTATCAAGTTTCATAACAAAGCGTACGGATCTTCTTCCTATATATTAGTGTCGATATTTTCACCGTCCGTTTGAAAGAACTTACAAAAACACAGCTTTAGGTTATTGAGTTCTTTCACTGACATCTCTCCTGGACACACAAAGATTTGTTATCATTCAGTAATTCTGAAAACAGAGAAGGACGTTCACAGTAAAACTGTGGCCACGAAGCGCTTCCAGTTCTCTGAATCCAAAAGTCCTCAATGAGAACAAATCAATGCATGATCAAAGTTGAAGAAGGTACGTAACTATTCCTCATTGCGGAACAGTAGACCTCAACACGGAGAAGATCTTATTCGTATCTCAGCCAGGTCCATCAGTTAACAGAGTTATTATAGATAGACCTGCCAGCTCACAAGGTTGCCGTAACTCCCTTGATCATTGCATCCACTTGTTCACCTTCACCAGAAATGAGTGTAACAAGGCAAAACCCAGTTCGACATACCTTTTTTATTAGATAAAAATGGTATA
>QZLH01000092.1:122693-149140 GCA_003833135.1 Oehlia diaphana | reverse complement strand
AAGAAATGCAATTAAAAATTAATAAATATAATAATATAGTATTTGAGTGGATATCATACAATCAGTTTAATGAAATTAAAGAAACAGGCAAAAATAGTCTGGTAACAATATATTCTGCAATATGGAAGGATGGTCCATTACGCAAATACCATCAGTATAGTGAGTATGTTGAGTACACAGGAGATAGTGAGTATAGAAGAGATTCAAATAAAAAAGTTACTTTTAAATATTTACATAATTTACAATCCATAGATTTATTGATAAATGAGGTATGAAATTTCTTCAAATATTTAAATACTTTTTTAATTAATATATTTACAATTTCTTTTTATTAGGCACAAAAATATCTAATAAAAGATGAAAAATTTCAAATATTATATGGAATATCTCAAAACCCAGGTACAGGAGATTATATTCTTGTTCAAAATAATTATATATGGATAAGTGGAAATGAAAAAGTTGATAATTTCATTAAAGATATGCAATTAAAAAATAATGGATATAATATAGTATTTGAATGGATTCCATACAATCAGTTTGATGAAATTAAAGAAACAGGTAAAAATGGCGTATATTCTGCAATATGGAAGGATGGTCCATTACGCAAATACCATCAGTATAGTGAGTATGTTGAGTACACAGGAGATAGTGAGTATAGAAGAGATTCAAATAAAAAAATTGCTTTAATATGTTTATACAATTTGCAATCTATAGATTCCTTAATAAATGAGGTATGAAATTTTTCCAAATAATTAAATACTTTTTTAATTAATATATTTACAATCTCTTTTTATTAGGCTAAAAAATATCTAATAAAAGATGAAAAATTTCAAATATTATATGGAATATCTCAAAACCCAGATACAAGAGATTATATTCTTGTTCAAAATACTTATTTATGGACAAGTGGAAATGAAAAAGTTGATAATTTCATTAAAGAAATGCAATTAAAAAATAATGGATATAATATAGTATTTGAATGGATTCCATACAATCAGTTTAATGAAATTAAAGTGGCAGGCAAAAATGGACAGATAACAATATATTCTGCAATATGGGAGGATGGTCCATTACTAAAAAAATATAAATGGAGTGATTATACTAGAGATTCAAATAAAAAAGTTGCATTAAAATATTTACATAATTCACAATCAATTGATTCTTTTATAAATGAGGTATGAAATTTCTTCAAATATTTAATATTTTTTAGTTAAATATTTTACAATCTTTTTTATTTTAGGCTAAGAAATATTCAACAGAATATGATACATTTCAAGTATTGTATGGAATATCTCAAAATCAAGATACAAGAGATTATATTTTGGTACAAAGTAATACTATAACCTTGACAAATTGGAATAGTGGAAACGAAATAATTGATAATTTCATTCAAAAAAGGCAACTTAAAATTAATAATTTTGATGATATAGTGCTTGAATGGATACCATACAATCAGTTTGATGAAATTAAGGAGACAGGCAAAAATGGCCTTATAACAATATATTCTGCAATATGGAAGGATGGTCCATTACGCAAATACCATCAGTATAGTGAGTATGTTGAGTACACAGGAGATAGTGAGTATAGAAGAGATTCAAATAAAAAGGTTGCTTTAAAATATTTACATAATTCACAATCAATTGATTCTTTAATAAATGAGGTATGAAATTTCTTCAAATATTTAAATATTTTTCTAATTAATATATGTATAACCTTTTTTTAATTATATTTAGGCTAAAAAATATCTAATAAAAGATGATAAATTTCAAATATTATATGGAATATCTCAAAATCCTGATACACAAGATTATATTTTTGTTCAAAATAATTATATATTGACAAGTGGAAATAAAAAAATTGATGATTTCATCCAAGAAATGCAATTAAAAATTAATGGTAATTATGATATAGTGCTTGAATGGATACCATACAATCAATTTAATGAAATTAAAGAAACAGGCAAAAATTGCCTTATAAGAGTATATTCTGCAATATGGAAGGATGGTCCATTACACAAAAAGTATGAGGATAAAAATTATACAAGAGATTCTAATAAAAGGGTTGCTTTAAAATGTTTACACAATTCACAAAAATCCATTAATTCTTTAATAAATGAGGTATTAGATTTCTTCAACTATACGAATACTTTTTTAATTAATATATTTATAATCACTTTTATTTATATTTAGGCTAAAAAATATTTAACAGACAATGGATCATTTCAAGTATTATATGGAATATCTCAAAATCAAGATACAGGAGATTATATTTTGGTTCAAAGTTATACTATAAACTTGACAAATTGGATTAGTGGAAATGAAAAAATTGATGATTTCATCCAAGAAATGCAACTAAAAATTAATAAATATAATTATATAGTATTTGAATGGATACCATACAATCAGTTTAATGAAATTAAAGAAACAGGCAAAAATGGTCTTGTAACATTATATTCTGCAATATGGAAGGATGGTCCATTACACAAAAAGCATCAGTATGATAAAAATTATACAAGAGATTCAAATAAAAAAGTTGCTTTAAAATGTTTACATAATTCACAAGAATCCATTGATTCTTTAATAAATAAGGTATGAAATTTTTTCAAATATTTAACTATTTATATAGGTTACATACTGATTGAAAGTTAATTAATATATTTATAACCTTTTTTTATTTATATTAGGCTAAAAAATATTCAACAAAATATGATGCATTTAAAGTATTGTATGGAATATCTCAAAATCAAAGTACAAAAGATTATATTTTAGTTCAAAGTTATACTATAAATTTGACAAATTTGATTAGTGAAAGTAAAAAAATTGATGATTTCATCCAAAAAATTAATGCCCATTATAAAATAGTACTTAAATGGATTTCATACAATCAGTTTTATGAAGTTAAAGAAACAGGCAAAAATGGCATATATTCTGCAATATGGAAGGATAGTTCATTACTGTATAATATGCATACAAGAGAATCAAGTAAAGAAGTTGTTTTAAAATGTTTAGAATCAATTGATTCTTTAATAAATGAGGTATGAAATTTCTTCAAATATTAATACTTTTTAAATAATATATTTACATTCTTTATTTTTACTTAGGCTGAAAAATATCTAACAAAATATAAAGTATTTCAAAAATTATATGGAATATCTCAAAATCCAGATACAGAAGATTATATTTTAGTTCAAAACAATTATATATTGACAAGTGGAAATGAAAAAATTGATGAATTTATCCAAGAAATGCAATTACAAATTTATGACCATAGTGATATAGTGCTTGAATGGATACCATACAATCAGTTTAATGAAATTAAAGAGACAGGCAAAAATAGCCTCATAACAATATATTCTGCAATATGGGAAGATGGTCCATTAAATTATCAGTTTAATGAGTACACAAGAGATTCAAATAAAAAGGTTGCTTTAAAATATTTACATAATTCACAATCAATTGATTCTTTAATAAATGAGGTATGAAATTTCTACAAATATTTAATATTTTTTAGTTAAATATATTTACAACTTTTTTTTTTTTATACTTAGGCTAAAAAATATTCAATAGTATATGATGCATTTCAAGCATTATATGGAATATCTCAAAATAAAGATACAGGAGATTATATTTTGGTTCAAAATTATACTATAAACATGGCAAATTGGATTAGTGGAAATGAAAAAATTGATCATTTCATCCAAGAAATGCAATTAAAAATTAAAAAATATAATGATATTGTATTTGAATGGATACCATACAATCAGTTTATTGAAATTAAAGAGACAAGAAAAAATGGCCAAATAGCACTATATTCTGCAATATGGAAGGATGGTCCATTACATAATAAGCATCAGGATGATAAATATTATACAAGAGATTCAAATAAAAAAGTTGCTTTAAAATGTTTACATAATTTACAAGAATCCATTGATTCTTTAATAACTGAGGTATGAAATTTCTTCAAATATTTAAATATTTTTTTAATTATTAACGTATTTAACATATTTACAATCTCTTTTATTTATATTTAGGCTAAAAAATATCCAAAAAGACATAATTCATTTCAAGTATTGTATGGAATATCTCAAAATCCAGATACACATTTTTGTTCAAAATTATACTATAAATTTGATAAATTGGATTAGTGGAAATGAAAAAATTGATAATTTCATTCAAGAAAAGCAACTTAAAATTAATGATTATAATGATATAATACTTGAATGGATACCATACTATCAGTTTAATGAAATTGAAGAAACAGGCAAAAATGACCTTATTAGATTATATTCAGCAATATGGAAGGATGGTCCATTACACAAAAAGCATCAGGATGACAAAAATTATAAAAGGGTTTCAAATAAAAAAGTTGCTTTAAAATATTTACATAATTCACAAGAATCTATTGATTCTTTAATAAATGAGGTATGAAATTTCTTTAAGTATTTAATACTTTTTTTAATAATTAGTAATATGTTTACAATCTCTTTATTTATATTTAGGCTAAAATCTATCCTACAAACCATAAAGCTTTTCAAGTATTGTATGGAATATCTCAAAATCCAGATACAGGTGATTATATTCTAGTTCTTATGTGGACGAGTGGAAATGAAAATATTGATGATTTCATTCAAGAAATGCAATTTAAAGTTAATAAATGTGATGATATAGTGGTTGAATGGATACCATATAATCAGTTCAACAATTTTGAGGAAGTAGGTAAAGGTGGCTTTGCTACAGTATATTCTGCAAATTGGAAAAATGGTCCATTAAAATATGATACAAATAAAAATATATATATAAGGAAACCAAATAAAATACTTGCCTTAAAATGCTTACATAACTCACAAAATATCAGTAATAATTTTTTTAATGAGGTATGAAATTTTTTAAAAATCATTTTAATAGAAAAATTCTTTATTTAAACTATTTTTTGTTATTTAAATATTTAATAGGTTAAAAAATACTCAATAAATATAGGAAGTAATATTCTTAATATATACGGAATATCTCAACGTCCAGATACGAAAGAATATGTTATGGTTCTCCAATATGCAGCAGAAGGCAATTTTAATCATTGGATGAATGAAAACTATGAATATTTTAATTGGAAAGATAAACTACTTGCACTGCTCAATATTATTAGTGGCCTTAAAGAAATTCATCAAAAAAGTATAGTTCATCGTGATTTTCATACAGGAAATATATTATTTTTAAGTAAAATGCATAATTTTGAGGATTGGATATCAATTTCGGATATGGGATTATGTGGAGAGGTTGGTGAAATAGATATAGATGAAACTAAAATCTATGGAGTTATGCCTTATGTGGCTCCTGAAGTATTGAGAAGGAGGCCTTATACCCAGGAAACAGATATCTATAGTTTTGGTATGATAATGTATTTTGTAGCAACTGGAAAACAACCTTTTTGCAATCGTGCACATGATCATCTTCTTGCATTAGATATTTGTAAAGGAGTTAGACCTGAAATAAATGAACCAGAAGCACCAAAATGTTATATTGATTTAATGAAAAAGTGTTGGGATTTAAACCCGAATAATAGACCAGATATTTTTAGTATAAATAAATTAATTGAGTCATTACATAAGTCATATATGGTGGATTTTTCCACAGAAGATGAAGAAATTGGAATGCAATTTAAGAAAGCAGAAGAATATAGAAAAGCAAATCTTTCATCCATTGAAAATTACCAAGTAGTTACCCATGAACAAGCTATTTACACATCACGATTACTTAACCCTTTTACAGAAGACCTTCCAGAATATGATGATAATTCTCAATGTTTAGATCAAGCAATCTAATCCAAATGAGATCAAGATGTGTATACCTATACAATTAAAAATTATTCTTCTGACGTTTAGAATACCTCCATAAAAATAATTTGAATTATATAAGGAAAACATGTGATATACTATTAGAGTCATGTGTGTGTGGCTAATCCAGTTCCAGATATATATATATATATGTATATAGTTAATAAAATTTTGATTAGTTTTATTCCCTTATAAAAAATGTTTAGCACACATTTATGTATAGTAATATCGTATAAACATATATATAATTACATTCTTCTTATTTTTTTTAACCAAACCCTTTTTCAAATTTTTATTCCAGTTTTTTTGGTTTGGTTTTTTTCTAAAACCAAAGTTTTTTTTAAAAAATATTTTTTCTTTTCGATTTGGTTTTTTAAAACCGATTTGTGTTTAAATTTCTTTTCCTTCATAATCTTATATTATTTTTTTTATCATTGTTATAATATTTATTTTGACTTGAATCTAAGATCTTGACACTGCGGTGTTACATAATTATTTTTTTGCCATCTTTTTTTCTTATTTTTTTTTTTCTTTCTTTCACCTTTAAGGTTAACTATTTGATGTTGTCTGGATAATTATAGGACCTTAATGTTAATAATAAAAATTGAAAATTTATTAAATATAAATTATAATTTCATCATGGTGGATTTATGAAATACTTCAAAATTTATCCATCATGCAAATAAATATTCAACAGTATTTTAGAAGTCCCAAATTTATTAGTGAACAGTCAAAAATGAGTCCCAAAAACTTTTTTTGTCCGTCTAACCAATTTTCCCACTAACTAACCAATTTTTCCTGTGTTAAAGGTATAATGGTGTAGTTAGCCGAAAAATAATTAACCGCAACGTGATCCGGACCCTCTCAGACGTAGATTGTCGTAGAATTCCAGGGGATTTTCTGCGATTAAACTGGGTCGGGATGATCAGCAATCAGGAATTCGGCTCCGTTTTTCGGCTAACTACACCATTATGTTAAAGGTGGCCATTATTTGACATTTTTAGGGAGAAAGCCAAGTCAATATTAATTCCCGAGGACGGCAGCATGAGTTTTTGTAAAATTTCATAAATTCGCCGTAATGTATAGCAAATATAATATTTAATATTTAATATAAAAATAATACTACTTTTTTTTTTCAAAAGATTTGTTAGGACCAAGAAATATATATATAGGGGTCAGGTGATGAAAAATTTTTTTTACTATGAGCTGTAGGGCCGGAATTATGATAATGTCAGTCAGTTACTATAATAGGAAATAAATTTCTAACTAGAATTATCAAAAATTATCTAAAAAGGAAAGATTTTCATGATTTTTTAGTTCAAAATACGCAAACTCCCTTTTATATATATTTCTGGGTCCTGATTTGTGGTTCAATCGTAAATTTACTTATTTTTTTACAAATCATATTCTTCACTATAAATCTCTATTTGTCAAATTATATTGCAAATAGGGGTTATACCTCGTACATGATTATATGAATTTTCAGAAATCAAGATATTTCTTATCCTTGATTATGAATTAGTTTATTAGGTTATTTTGTTCTTTTTTGCTTTTATACAATTTGTGTAAATAAAAAAGTTCCAACTATTTATTAATAAAAATGTCTAACTAAAGATCCAATAATTATACCAGTTGTAACATCTGAATATGTATTTAATTATGTATTAGGTTGTCGATGATAAGTATATAATATTATAGTTATTGGGTGGGGTTAAAATAACACCGAACTGCGAAAATATAGACCTTCATCTTTTAATATGTACTTATTATTATTATATTTTTAATTTCCAATAATAGAAATACTCTTTATATCAGATATTATATTACCAAAAGTTATAACCAAGCATTTTCTTTATGAGAACTACCACTTGATGAAATTTTTCCAGTAAATTTGAATATACCAATTTGTTTAACACATAAAGTGGATTTTTGCAATTGTCTCGTCCTACAACAAATAATTATACTTTGAATATCTAGTCATATTAATCATGAACTTTCTTCTGAATGGATAATTAAACAACTTACTGAAGGTATTTTCATAAGTTTGATAAAATATTAAAAAGTTTAATTTACATGTTATTAATAATTAAGTCTATTAATAATCAAAAAGGAAATTTATTTATGTTGGATTGATTTTTTTATATTTACTAGATTTATGGAATTGATTAACTATCAATTTATAAAATTACATATTTTGTCTTAAAATAAAATCACGTTCCTGTATAGATAATAAACTTATTTGATCACTGTACTGTGTCCAAGTTAAAATATTTGTATTTATTATAAACATATTGTTATTATTATACAGAAGCTTATTCCTTGTCGAATTGTAACGTTGCTAATAACACTGATTATATAATTACATCAATAATTTCTGTTGTACTTTGGATAATATATAGCCAAAATTAGCTTTATTGTAATATAATTTTAAGAATTTTAAACCTTTCACACTTACAGTAGATTTAGGTACTAACTTAATATTACACTATGTAAAATTGTAATATTGAATTAAAAGATTTATGAAGAAATGACAATAATTTTATTTACATTTATAATAATATACAGTACTTCTTTGCCAAATCGGTTATCTGATTTATTGCTATTTAACGGAGAAAATTTCTCAAGTACTCATTAACAATTGTATCAAACTTTATCATGTAACGACTGTCACGTCATTGCCTAAACCATGTGATTAATTTTATTGATTAATTATCATTCGGTTATGCGAGTCAATTTTTTTTAAAAAAAACTGCTTGACCATAATTCTAGCATTTTATTTTCTAAGATAATTATGGATTCTATTTTCAAGAAAAATTACTTTTTATGCACTGTATATAAGCATTCAAAATAATGTCAAATGGTCAGCGAAATTTTACCAAAAAAGCATTTTTTAATACACACCTACTGTACCCACACGAAAAAATTTTATTTTTTCTGTGATGCTAATAATGTTTTTGGAAATCTGTATGAAAAGTATCAAACGCATATTTTATTCATACCTTAATTGTGAAATGCCCATTTGGACTTTGTAAACAGTGATTTATCGTTTTCTTTAAACAAGCTTATATGATCAGACTTGGAAAAAATAGTAAAATGGCTTGGTGGAACATGAAAAATCTTACATCACACAGAATTACTGTACTTAATTTTTTAAATCTATGTGATGTGTTTCAAGTAGATTGATCATACAAAAAGCCACATTCGTTAAATACGCGACAGAGAAATTGCATAACAGTAATTCACTTTTTTCAATAAATACATGAGAATCGGAGAATAAATTCAACGCCAAAATTTTTTTTTTTTTTTTTTTTTTTTTTTTTTTGCATGATCTTTTTACCAATTATGTATTTATGTTATTTCTGTATTTCGTTATAACAAGATACCTATCAAGAGCCTATCAAGAATTATTTTATTATTAATCGGTAAGGTCCATATAAATGTCCTCAAACTTTTATAAGTTTTAATCATTATTTCAAAAATTCTCGTTTTACCTCTGTATTGTACACGAAAAAATGTCATGAAATAGCTTTAAGTATGGCGTGCGTTTGATATAGTGTGTGATGAATAGGATTTTTTTTTACTAAAAATTTCGTTGGAAATTCGGTGAGTGTGACACCGGACACCGGTGGTGAAAAAATCACGTGGATTGTCTTTCATGCACGTGTCCTCTTTGTATTACGAACAAAATCACAATCGTATGAAAATCAGTCCTTGCATGCTTCATTCATTGACGAAAATAGCATTGCGGCTATTGATCAACATAAAAAGTCAAATTCCTAAGACGCTAAATTTTTTTTTTACAAAAAACGATTTAGGCTAAGTTTAAATCCTTTGCACATTATTCTTAAATATGATATCACCAAATGAATGGATTGACAATAAAATAAAAGATGATGATATCAATTATTTCGAGTATAATGAATTTAGCAATATGAAAAAAATTGATAATGGAGCCTTCGGAATAGTAAATAGAGCTGATTGGAAAAGTTGTAGAAGTAAAGTAGCATTAAAAATTCTTGCAAGCAATTCTTCAATCAATGAAGATAATATGAACAAGTTTCTTAAAGAGGTACGTAATTAATTTTGAATATGATACTGTAGTTAGTATTAAGCCTAAATTTTATTATTATTGTATCTTAAATTAGTTAAAGAATTTAAGAAAGGTCAATTTTCATCCAAATATAAACCGGTGTTTTGGAATTACCAAAGGTAAATGATATAATATTTTATACATTTTTTTTTAAAAAAAAAATAGTATTTTAACTAATTTTTGGTTTAGAGCCGTCGTCAAACAATTATGTTATGGTATTACACTACGCCAATCAGGGAAATTTAAGAGATTATTTAAAAGATAACTTTGCTTCACTTCAATGGAAAGACAAAATTCAAATGGCTTTGGATATTACATTGGGATTGAAGTGTTTGCATTCTAGAGAAATAATTCATAGAGATTTGGTAATATAAAATTTATTTTATTTTAATATAAATTTTAAACTTAAAATTTTATTTCTTTTTATTTTGTTTATAGCACGCAAAAAATATATTAGTTAATGATAATAAATTGATGATTGCGGACCTTGGATTATCTAAACAAACGACTGTCGATGTTACGTCAATTTCAAAAATTTATGGAATGCCAGCATATGTCGAACCACAATGTTATAAAACTGACAACTATGTTAGAAATAAAAAGTCTGATGTTTACAGTTTAGGTGTTCTTTTATGGGAAATTTCAAGTGGATATCCGCCTTTTTCAACCATTCCAATTCAAATTTTAGGTTATAAAATCGCAATGGGTTATAGAGAACAGCCAATAATCGACACACCTTCATCTTATGTAGATCTTTATCAGAAATGTTGGGATGATAATCCAGATTTAAGACCGACTATTGATGATGTTTTTGATATATTAAATAAAATTTCTTTAGAATTTAATACTGATAATGAAGACTATTCGGAGATTACTGATAATAATTATAGTGAAACACAATCTCAATCATCAAAATCAAGTGATTTTCAAATCAGTAAGTACAATATATTATTTTATATTTGTTTACATATACTAATGACAATACGTTATTAGGTACACCATTATCATCTGTTTCATTTGATATTGAGAACGAAAGAAAATCATCCATCTCATCTGATTTTAGTCAAACTGGAAATCAAACTGGTAAGTGCACATTTATTTATTGTTGGTTTGTTTAAAATTTTATTTAAAAACATTAATATTGTGTTATTAGATACACCATCATCACCCGTTTCGTCTAACATTAATGAGAATAAAAGCGTTAATCAAACTGAAAATCAAACCAGTAAGTACATATTTATTTATTAATAATGATTGCTTAAGATTTATTTAATAATATTAATGTATTATTAGATACACCTCCACCATCATCACCCGTTTCGTCTAACATTAATGAGGATAAAAACGTTATTCAAACTGAAAATCAAACTAGTAAGTACATATTTATTTATTAATGATTGCTTAAGATTTATTAATAATATTAATGTTGTATTATTAGATACACCTCCGCCATCATCACCCGCTTCATCTAACATTAATGAGGATAAAAACGTTAATCAAACTGAGAATCAAACTAGTAAGTACATATTTATTTATTAATGATTTGCTTAAGATTTATTAATAATACTAATGTTGTATTTTTAGATACACCTCCGCCATCATCACACGTTTCGTCTAACATTAATGAAGATAAAAGCGTTAATCAAATTGAAAATCAAACCAGTAAGTAGCTATTTATTTGTTAAGTATTTGAATGATTTGCTTAAGATTTATTTAATAATATTAATGTTGTTTTATTAGATACACCTCCACCATCATCAACCGTTTCGTCTAACATTAATGAAAATAAAAGCGTTATTCAAACTGAAAATCAAACTAGTAAGTACATATCTATTTATTAATGATTGCTTAAGATTTATTAATAATATTAATGTTGTATTTTTAGATACACCTCCGCCATCATCACCCGTTTCGTCTAACATTAACGAGGATGAAAGCGTTAATCAAACTGAAAATCAAACTAGTAAGTACATATTTATTTATTGATGATTTGCTTAAGATTTATTAATAATATTAATGTTGTATTATCAGATACTCTTTTAGAGGAAATTTTTCAAGCTTATTTAAAATATCACAATAATGGATTTACAAAGAGTTTCGATTTTTATAAATTTTTGGAAAATTATAAGGCAGAATCACGCGAAATTTTGAATTATTTTGCTAATAATCAAGCTACACAACATTATAAAGTGATTATTGGAATTTTTCATTTTAAAGGGTTTGGAGTCGATAAAGATATGGATATGGCTTTTAAGTGGTATACACATGCCAGTCAGCATAATGTTATAAATGGTTATTTTCATGTTGGAAGGTGTTATCATTATGGATATGGTATTAAAAAAGATCTCAAAAAAGCATTTAAATTTTATCAAATTGCTGCTAATAATGGATGTAATATAGCTTTATATTATCTTGCAAATTTTTATGAATGTGGTTATGGTATACAAAAAAATAATTTTAAAGCATATGAATTATATAAAAATTCTGCTAAAAATGGATTTATACCCTCTCAATATTTTTTAGCTATATGTTATGAATATGGTATAGATGCTTTAGATAATCAACTACCAGTAAATAAAGGAAAAGCTTTAAAATGGTATAAATTATATCAAGGAAATGATGGTATACATAAAGTATCAGAAAATATTAACAATATAAAAAAAGAATTGGTAAATATTTATTTTTTTTTTATTTTGCTTATTTAAATTTTAATATAAACTATTGATTAAATATATTTATTCTGATAGGAACAATAAGAAAAAACTATTTATAAAACGGTTGATATACAATTTTCTAGTCGACTTTTTTGTTTGGTGATACTGTGACTTCATGTATTAAATAAGTAGTATTAGGTTTATTTGTTTTGTAAAAATCTTAAGATATATATGTATACTATCTATGTTTTATTATTATTTATTTATTAGATTGAGCTGTTTTCTGGCGATTTTGTAGTTAACTTATTATATATTTAAATAAAAATGATCTAATATTTTAGTAGGATTATACTTTAGGAAGACAATTTTTTCACGTGAGATTTTGCAAAAAATAGTAGCTGATTAGGATGAGACACTATGCAACAAAATTCCAACCCTAATACTATTAACCTAATCCCAAAGATTCAGAATATACCATTTTTTCTGGACGACAACAGCGACGCTATATATATTCACAATACTTTACTGATAAAACAATTTTTAAACATCTATTTCATGAGAACAAACTATAATTTTAACGCAATTTCTAAAGATTAAAATTAACCATCTTGTTTCACGAGATTTATTGAAATATTTTTTTGCTCTTGATAACTTCCATCTCCTAGTTAATTGAACTAATTTTAACTAATTGTAAAATTTTTACAAAATTTCGACAATAAAAGTGAAAAATATAATATGGTAAGCATGATATCTGGTATTTCATAACTAATGTATAATATACTAATTCAGGATCTTTCGCAAAACTATAAATTATAATGAGATGATAACACTGTTTATACAAATAATATCGCAATACATATATATTGAAAAAAATTATTAATTCATACATTGCAAAATTAACTGTATTTATTAATTAAAATTTTTCATTTCAAAACCAAATTATTGAATATGACCCCTACTCTCGCCATACTCTTTCACTTCCAAAAATCAAATTTACAGCTAAAGCCTAATACTCCAAAATACAAAAATAAATAATACATTCCTTAACATTACATAGTTAAATATTTTCTGGATGCTGCTACAATTATAGGCCAAGTATCAATGAATAGTAGGTATAATAAAACAAAAAATAAAATAAAATAAAAAGTTCATCAGAAACTGTACAATTCTGCTCTATTAAATAAAAAGATACTGTACATTAAAATCATGTCCTCAGGAGTTAACCTATGCTTTCTAAAAATATTATTGGTAACTTAGATGAAAAAATGAAAAATTTAGTATATACATAAATCAGTGCCTTTTAGTCATACACTTCATCCAGCCTTTGGGAAATATCCAGTTAGTAAGTAAGAAATCATCTGATTAGTAATTTTTAAAATGAATATTAAAATTGGTACATACACAATCTAAAAGATAATCCAATATTTTATCATATATCATATTAAGTGTAATTTGATTAAACCTTCTGAAAAATGTGCAGCTGACTCAGGATATTTTTGACAATCCAGATGAAAAGGGGAGGTAACATGTTCACCTCTTCCTATTTTTTTTTTCAAATTTCTTATAGAGCAGAAGTCTGAAAAGATTAAAAAGAAAATTAAAGAAATCATAAAAAAGTGATGGCCTCCCAAAAGCAAATACACAAGCAAAGAACCAAAAAGAACCAAGTAAGAAACTATGTAGACCTGCTGCATGGTGAAAGGCTCGAGATGTAATAGAGCTGAAGAATATGAAGATAAGCCATTTTTTTATATTGGCAGCAAATAAATGAGAGATTTTTATTTCGCACAAATAAATAGCGTATTATCCTCAAATTCTGATTGGTTTAGTTTATGAAAGTTGGCGTAGACATTATAATTATATAATTATTTACCAAACACGTCAATTAATCAATTTAATTGAAATACAATTATATTATGTTATTAAAAGCGTTGTATCATAACCCACGTAATGATGATTAACAGTCAATTTTTTACACAAATTCTAAAGTAGTCGAACAATTTGTTCACATAGACTGGCTATGTTTTTTTTAAACAAAAAGTGAACTTACAAAAAAGTTATTATTACCAACTTAATTTATTTTATCTCTTTGTAAATTATAATTAGAAATTTTAGAGCTGCGATGCCACATTACTGTACAATATTATAATAGATGTGAATTTTACTATATTAGCTTATTCGCAAAATTAGCTACGATCCTTAACACTTATTTCTCAAAACATTCATATCATTATTTAAAAAAGTTATTGGAGAAACTTTCAAATGAAGTTTAAAAAAATCGTTAAATTATTAGATGGTAATGTTTTTGATTTTGCAATACTACTTACGAATCTTTGTATTCTTTTTGTACAAATATCATCTTTAATGTATTATTTAAAATTGAAAATAATGTTAGTCTACAATTTTCGTAATAATAATCTTTGCGTATGATCAATTTAGATTATTTTAGTGGTTTCTTTATTTTTCTATGATATTGTCGACATGTGGGTCTTAGATCATGTGACAGATTTAAAATTAATATTTTTGATTGGACCAGATTGGCCACATGAGCACGTCATCGTTTTCAGTATAGGTTCGTTTCCTCAGTTCTTTCAGTCTCAAGGTATTTTTCTTTATAATGGTGTAGTTAGCCGAAAAACGGAGCCGAATTCCTGATTGCCGATCATCCGGACCCGGTTTAATCGCAGAAAATCCCCTGGAATTCCACGACAATCTACGCCTGAGCAGGGTCCGGATCACGTTGCGGCTAATTATTTTTCGGCTAACTACACCATTATTATTTCATTCTTTTATTTTTATTTCTAACTTACATTCTGCTTACACTTTGTTTCTTACTAACTCTATTTCATTATTTTTAGGTCCTTTAGTCCTTCCGGTTCTGCAATTAAGGTTCAGTTGTTTTTCACTTTACGTTTCGTTTCTTACTCATTTTTTTATGTTTCTGTTCATATTTCGTTTCTCATTAATTTTATTTCATTTTTTTTAGATATTTAGTTCTTTCAGTTCCACAATTAATAAAGTATGTTTTTTTATTTATTTTTTTTTATTTCGTTTATATCTTATATTTCATTTCTTACTAACTTCATTTTTTTTTACTTTATGCTTTATGGTTTTATTTTTTACTTGGTTTCCTATCATTACCCAACCCCTATCATGATCATTTTTCTATTTTTTGTATTACTTCTCTTTATTTTCCACTATCTCTTATTCTCTCCCGTTTACTTCCCATCATTTCTTTTTGTCTCTCATCACTACTTTTCGTCTCCCATCACTCCACATCTTCTCATCACTTCTTTCGTCTCCCATCGTTCCTTTTCGTTTCCCATCACTTCTTCTCCCATCGCTCCTCATGTTTGTTATTAAAGATGTGCTCGTAATAAAATCGTAATATTAAGCAAAATTACAATTGATGCTTAGTCATTTAAGTTCAAAGATAAACTGATTTCATTTGTTTTAAAGCCGAGAATAAAAAAAAAAGAAATTTTAATTAAATTTATTTTGATTTTTTAATAATTTTAAGAAAAATAAACGCCAAATACCTATTTCAAACTGAGACAATCCCAAAAAATAAAACAAAATAAAAGAATTAACTTCATTAATTGCTGGAAGCCATCCGTTGCTTTTATTGCTCCAAAATTGTTTAATTTTAGTAAAAATGGCAAATCAATATACATCATATGAAATTTAAATAAAAAAATTTAAATGTGGCAGTATATTATTGCTATGCCCAATATCCCTTTATATACAGTAGGTTCGTTCAAGTCTCTATAATGTTCCAGTGGCGAGTAGTCAAAAAACAAAAAAAAAAGTTACTACATTTTTTTAATACAATTGAAAGTCTAACCCCACATAGTACTCCCAGAATCCAAGAAGCTGAAGAACTGAGAAACCTAAAAACACCAGCAAAAGATCTCATATGTTGATATAGAAGAAATGACTATCGATCCATTAGTAGATTTGAAGCAGCATACTACACATTGCACGATAGCCACTGTACTAAATATTAAATATTTTATTTATTTTTTAAATAATGACATAAATCCTACGATATTGCGATAATTAAAAGAAAAGATCAGTTAAATTTATTAAAAAAAGATTAAATTACCAATTAAAAAAATTATTTTCGGTATTTGAAAAAGACTGAAAATAAAATTTATTTTCCGGTATTGAAAATAAAAAAAAAAAATAATAATTTAAAAAAATTTATTTTCGGTAACTGAAAATAAAAACCTGATTGAAAAAATTATTATTGGCATTGAAAAAAATTCAAAATAAAAAAAAACTAAAAAATTTATTTTCAATTTAAAAAAAAAAATAAAAAATATTAATACTATATTAATAATACAAAAAAAAGGAATTCCGGCTTTAAAAAAAAACTGGAAAAAAAATAAGAAATTGATTTAAAAATCCGAAAAAAAATTTCAACGATCAAAAGAAATAAATTTTTGTTAGTATTTTAAATAATATCCAGTCAAAATTTCATTAACCAGAATAAATCAGGCACGTACATATCACGCGTTTCTATATTACATAAATTCAAATTATTTATGGAGAATAATCTAAAGTCTAAACATCACTGAATTCTTTGTTATCATTTTTGGCCAAATTTGTTGTCAAATGGTCGGGCAAATGGTCAACTAAAAGTGATCAGTAGTTGGTTACAGGTTCTTAACAGGACCCCGGGCTAAGCTATAGATATAGGGGTCCTTTCTTAACTACCAGTTATGACTGAATGGTAACTGACCATGGGCGACCATTGCAGAATATCAAAATGACTTATTTGTATATAGTTCAATTTTTTCAATTTTAACTAGAAAATCATACTAACCAAGAATTTCTAGATTATCGCCCAATAATGGCCTAGTCCTTAATGGTAATTTTATATACGTTATATGCTTTTATGCTTCATACTTTTATTCTTCATGGTTATCCAGATTTTTTAAGAATAGCATATCCACATTTAAAATTAGAATTTACTACATTTATACTGACTAAAAATTCATTGGTGATAATTTTTAATAAACACATCTCAAATTGATTTTATTTATGAAAAAAAGAAGTTCACATAATCAGTGCATGTTAAACAGAAACTATATAATTGTGCTAAGTGTCAGTCTACCACATCAAAAATCCAAGAACATAAAATGACACATTTCTATTTCAATCTTTAACTTCACAATCCAAACATTCTGTCATTACATAAAAATATTTATGAAATATTAGTTTATATAAGTAGATTGAATGAGTAATAAAGTAAGATTATTTTTTAAATACCTGAATATTTCATACTCGTTATATTATCAAAATATTCATAATAATCATCAGAATTTATCGGTTCGGGAAGATTTTTAAAACTAAGTAATCTACTTGTATATATAGCTCCAGAATGCATCGTATTCATTTTATTCATTGAAGGTAAATCTGACAAATTATTACTTATTTCTTCAATTTGTTTAATTAATTCTGGTTTGCGTCTATTAAAATCTCTCATTAATTCTTTAATAATTCTTGTAAGATCCTTTGCATTTGGTCGATTTGATGGTTTTGCATCTAAACATTTCTTAATTAATTCAATGATTAATTGTGGTACTTTAATATTAAAATTGGGTCTTAACCCTTTACAGATCTCTACTGCTAAAGATTAATATTATAATATGGTGGCATTTCCGAAATTACCTCATACATAATTATGCCAAAACTATAAATATCAGATGCTTGTGTATAATGTTCTCCTCTTAAAACCTCAGGTGCTACATAAGGTAAAATTCCATACGCATTATTTTCTGTATTTTCTAATTCCTCATAATTTGCTGGTTTACATAATCCCATATCAGTTATACAAATCATACTTTTAAAACATACTATATTTCCGGTATGTAAATCTCTATGAATTAATCCTTTTACATGAATTCTCTTAAGTCCAGATGCAATACAATCAAAAACAATAATTTTACGTCTCAATTTCAAATAGAGGTCATTTTCACGCAATTTCTTTTTATATTTTTCTCTCATATCAAAATAATTTCGCAAACCTCCCCAATCAGCAAATTTCATAACCATAATATATTCTTTTGTATTTGGGTCTTGACTTATTCCATAGCAACTAATAAATTGGTCCAGTGGTCTATCTTCAACTATTTTGAGTTGTGATGTAATCTAAATTATCAAAATTTATTATAATTTGCAAAAACAAAAAATATTTCGAAAAAATTCAATAAACCCAATTTTGTACCTCCTTGATAAATTGTGATTTGAGGTTCTGTGAGTCATTTAAACTTTTAAGAGCTACGTGCATACGCGTACTATTTCTTTCCCATTGATTTTTACTTACATCCCAATGTGATATCTTGCCATCTTGCCATATTGCCTTATATACTTTACCAAATCCTCCTTTTGCAACATATACAATTTCAGAAGATCTATCATAGGGTATCCACTCTAATAATTGATATTTATTTCTTGCTGATAATTGAATATTTTGAATAAATTTATCAATATCATCATTATTACTAGTCCAATTGTTAAAATTTTGTTGAAATCTTTTTGAGTTACAAGTTTGACACCAGTCCTTTCCAGTATTTATTTGCTTGCATTCTATACACCTTCTATATTTTTGTTCTTGAGAAGTTGAATAACAAGTATGACATGTTATTGTTCCCTTAGCTTTTTGCTTTATTTGTTTGCATACTATACACTTTCCAGATTTTCTCCCTTTAAAAATTGAATCACAAGTATAACATAAGAGTGATGTACTTATTTGTTTACATCCTATACATCTTCCATATTTTTGTTCTTCTATATTTGATTGATCCATAGTACGAATAAATTATTACTTGAGTAGATTCAACAATATTCGATAAAGAATTTAATGAGTGGTTTTTATTTAAAAAAATGGTATAAGTTTTTATATCAACAAAATTGTAAAATTTATATAGCAAGAATGGTTATGAGATTATTTTTATGAGATTTTCATAATTATAAACCAAGATAAGGAACTTTTGTGACAAGTTTAGAAAGTATAGATCATCTATCTTAGTTATCAAATCAATTTATTCTAATGAGACTAATGTGACTCTTACATCATTATTATCAACTAAAAAATGGGGAAACTTTTATGGTAAGAATAATCTCTATATATTGTATTAATTTACTATTAAATCAAAATATAAATGAATATTTTGGTAATAAGTAAAATTAGTATTCCTTATTTGATGTGATTCTAAATAATACTTTATTTATTTCTTTTATTTCTCAAAATAGTTGATAGTAACACCAAAAACTAAATCGAAACTAAAATGTAAAGTAAATTAGTATAGTCGAAAATTTATATTTGATTGATTTATTAAAAAGGTTAAAATTTCTCTTGCTCAGTTATTGGCTGACTTAATTATGCAATTATACACTTTATAGAAAATTTTATCTAAAACCTTACCATGAAATGGTAACAATTTATGGTATAATACCGTATAAGTAACCTTTATTTATATAACAGGTGGCCAAATTTATAGTGTTGGCTCAAATTAACATCAGTGTAATTTAAAATATCGCTACAATCTTACTATGTATTATAAAGGAGCAAGGAAAAGTATCGGTACAACGGTAAAATTTCAAAACGTTAAAAAACGTTTCGATAAAAAAATAAAAGAATCGGAATACATGTTACATCGTGAAACTATGTACAGTATATATAATATTGGTATAACGAGGCTTTTTTATTAGTTGTGAAACGGAACATGGAAAATTTATCGGTACTTGCAATTATCGGTACATAGGATATCGGTACATAGGTGTCTAACTGTATATAATGTTTTTTTTTTCTTTCAGCATTCTCGGTACATTTTCTGTATATTATCCCAACATTTTTCGGACAAAACACACCCTGTAACAAATCATTTAATAGGGCGATTTACAATAAACGACCCTAAAAAAATCACAATTCCAATAATATTAATTAGTTTGCTTGATTGTCGTAAATCCATAAATATATAAAATAAAAATTATGAGTTATGTTAGTTAAAATCTTCTCTAAATCTGTGTAAAGTTATTAAAAATTAACCGACATTTATGGTAATATGTATTTCTTTATTTCCTTAATTTTGCAAGTGATAATTCAATGCTGCTTTTATAAATCTCAGAATAGTATAGCTTATTTCATTTTTCATTTTCGCTATAAAAGAAGTACTTTAATCAACAATGATAGAAATTTCACAAATTTAACATTGCATTGTCATCGATATAGTAAAATGAACCATTTTTGCCATAACAAGTTTCATTTATCGATTTATTGATTGTTTAGTAGTACAGTAGTTTAGTTATTATAATATCAGTCTTAATAGAATCCATTCTTGCCATTTAAATTTAGATCTATCCATTTAGTTACCATTATCAACCGAGATGAGTAAAATTTCATCATAAAAGCTTTCTTTATCAGGTTGATAATGATGTACTAAATCTCACGAATAACCATTCTTGATATAAAAATCTTACAAATTCTTACGTATTTTATTTATCATTAGACTTTTAACTATAATAAAGTTAATTTTAAAAATTTGTAATTAAAATTGTTAATAATAATAATCTTACACATGGTAATAAAATTTACTAGTAAAAATTAGTTGATAGGAATAACTCTTGGCAGAAATTGTCGTACTTAAAAATACGCAAATAAAAAAAATTTTCAATTCACGAAATATAGTCCACAAATTGAACTACGAAATAATTATTTTTTTGTAAAAACGCATTTATATATTATTTTATTTTTTCATAAGAAAAATTTTAAAATACATAGTAGTAATAACTGTATTACGTAAACATTAAAATAAATTTCTAGCGATAGATTTAGTATTATGTGAGGTAAATAATAATTATTGTATATCACGTAGTCACTGAATTATAGAATAACATAACTTTTCCTCATATAAATAATATATGAAACCAAACCAGATCAGGAATTAATTATCAAACCTGTCCTAGAACATTTCTCATATTTGCAAACTTCGAAATAGTTTTAGAGGATATGATGATTATAGATATACTAAGCAAATGCCATGCTTTTCTTGCAATGGAAATCATAACAATTACGGAATATCAGATATCTGGTAAATGGGATCATCTGAGCAAAATAATTTTATAAAAACCATCCTTCATCAAAATTTTTTGGTGATAAGTCGATAACTTTATTTTGAATAATGGATAAGTTGTCTGACGTTTAGAATATATTCCATATGAATAATTTGAATTGTGGAATATGAAAATCGTGCCATAATATGAAAATCCCTACTCCTGATCTATTCCTTATTTATCTGTTATTATTACACTAAAATTGTTGAGTACCACACGTAATGTAATTTATGATGTAATATTTTCTTTCATTTATATATTTTTTTTTTATTAACCATTGCCCCATATATTTTATTCAAACCTATATTTGCGATCCTTATAGTTCTACAGAAATTCTTCTCTTAGATATAGACTTTTTTAGTAGAAATAATAAGTTGAATGATTTCTTAATCTTCCATGTTCATTATTCACCATGTTATTTATTTAAAATAAATTCAATTTAAAATAACTAAAGGAAAATTGTCCCGTTCATCAATCATGTTTATATTGTTTTTTAAGTAAGATTTGTAAGATTTAAAAATAACTACAAATTAATAATCTGTTGAATAACAATCATTGATTTTTGTTTACCAAATTATTTGAATATTAATCAATATATATAAACAAGGAATATTATCTATTCATTAAGTATATATATGACAATCAAATATGTTAAACACAAATTGTATTCGCTGAAAAAAAATAAATAAAAAAATAAAAATAAAATTAGAAAGTGCGTTCTTTTTTTGGTTATGAGGCGTAAAATACTACGCCTCAAGATCACAAAATTTATGTGGACACAACATGAAGTTTGATCACCATTTTGCTAATTTATCTCGGAGTAACGAACTTAAAATAATTATTTCTTTCTTTCTTATTGATTACATTATGTCCACTCTTCGATATGAATTAATTGGTGCAACAACTAATAGAGCAAATACATTAACAGATACTAATATTTACAATGATATACACAAACAATTGGAATTTCAAAAACAAACAGTCCTTGCTGATAAAATTCTTACAAATGATGAAAAAACTTATGCAATAAGATGGTTAACTAAAAATTATGATCGAAATAAAGTTATATTAAATGATGGTATAAAAAGAATTTGTGAAAATTGTAACCAAGAATGTTTAGCCACATTTTATTGTGAATATTGTGTTCGAAATTATTTAAAAGAAAATTTTTTAAATTGGACATCTGGTAATGATGATATTGATAATTTAATACAAAAATGTCAAATGGAATCACTTATGCCAAATAAGGTAGTTGAATGGATACCATATAGTAATTTAAAAAATATTAATTATTTAACAAAAGGTGGATTCTCAGAAATTTATACAGCGGATTGGATTTATGGGTGGTATGACGAATGGGATACTGAAAAAAAACAATTAAAAAGAGTTGAAAGACCTGGAATTCAATACATAGTGGCAAATGTAGTGCTTAAAAAATTAGAAAATGTCGAAAGTGCAAATCAAAGTTGGTTTGATGAGGTTTGTATTATTATATTTTAAATTTATTGTATAAAATTATGCTTTATGTTAATATGAGCATTTTTACAAATTATTGCCTTTTAGGCTAAATCACATTTAACTATAAGTAATAAATGGGTGGATGTTGTTCGATGTTATGGTTTAACGCAAAATCCATCAAATGGAAATTATATGCTTGTAATGATGAAAATGAATATAGATTTAAGAAAATATTTA
Organism: Oehlia diaphana; assembly: GCA_003833135.1. Taxonomy (NCBI): domain Eukaryota; kingdom Fungi; phylum Glomeromycota; class Glomeromycetes; order Glomerales; family Glomeraceae; genus Oehlia; species Oehlia diaphana. The sequence goes on along the minus strand of QZLH01000092.1, from coordinate 125,751 downwards.
CAACAAAATCATAATCAACTTACATGGAAAAAGAGAATTAATATTACTTATTACATAACTCAGGCACTTTATTATATTCATAAAGAGAAAGCAATTCATAGAGATTTACATTCTGGAAATATATTATATTCTCAACTTAATAATCGTTGGTGTATCAGTGATCTTGGATTTTGTGGACCTGCAGATAAATCTTCAACAAGTATATATGGAAATCTTCCTTACATAGCACCCGAAGTTATTGTTGGAAGAGAATATACTTTTGCATCTGATATTTATAGTATTGGAATTCTTATGTGGGAAATTTCATCTGGACAAACACCATTTATAAATTATGAACATGAAAATGATATTGTAATGAATATTATTAACGGTATAAGACCAAAAATTGTGCCAGGAACTCCATTAGAATATAAAAATTTAATGAAAGAATGTTGGGATGCTGATCCATTAAAAAGACCTGACGCTAATACACTTTGTAAAAAAATACAAAAAATTAATTTTTGTTATCAAAATATGTCAGATGAATTATTCAAATCAGAAATGAATAATTTAGAAATGAATAAAGTAAAAGAAAATTATACGAGTAGCAGATTATTTACAAGTAAAATTCACGACTTTGAAAATCTACCTGAACCAAGAAATGCAACAGAAGGTATAAGTGTATAATATTTTATTAATGAATATATTTATTTAAAAATACATTATTAATGTTATCTTTTTATTATAACAGAAGAACAAGAAGGTATAACCATCATATAAATAATAATTTCTACCATTTTTTGGTTACTATAATAATTTAATTTTTAAAATACTTTATTTTACTACTTAATAGTTTTTCATAGTAAATTGTATGATTTTAACATTCCTAACAATAGTAAGTAATTATTAACATTACAGCGTTGAATTATTATATAATGATGTTTAATAATTGATATTATTTTAGTTAACGATTTTAATAAATCAAATAAGCAAAATAGCAAATCATCAAAAGTAAATACTATTTTTAGAGGTAATGTATTTTAATTATTGTCCAAGTCGAGATTGATTTATATATTAAATCTATATCTTAATTTTAGGTGATAGTAAAAAATTACCCGAAGAATTTATAAAGCTACAAATAAATTCAAATGGTAAGTAAATTATTAACGAATAAAATTACCATATAAATTTCATTTATTTAACGCGACTTTTATTTAAAATTTAGATGATGAAAAGAAAATAACTCAACAACATGTCGATGGTAGGTGAAAATTTTACGTAATAACAAACAATTTTTATACTATTTTAAGTATGTTTATTTTCTTATAGATGAAGACGAAGTATATAATAATCCAAATCTTCATTCGAAAGAACAAGATGAATTGGAAATTCCTGATGGTAAGTTCTTAATAAGATTTCTTTTTAAAGCAAATAATTAATTTATAATTTGTTATTTTTTATCTTTAGATGGATTTTGAATCATTTAACAATGTTTTTTTTTTATATTTTTAATTATTATTTATTTGTTTTTTTTTTGATATTTTTAATTATTATTTATTTATTTATTTATCTATCTATTTATTTATTTTGGGTTATTTAAACACCAAGACTAGAGTAGTAAATGTTTTACAAAATTCAAAATTCTTAGTTTGTAATTTAAATAATTTAATAAATTTATTCAAATTATTAAATGTATTTACTACCGTATATTGATTTAGTCGAAAATTAAGTATCTTGTCACGACAGATTATTCCATTCGTTATATATGAATTTATTAAAACAAGTTGAAAGAATAATCTTTAACCTCATGAAAGTATGACAAGAAGTGACGTAAATATTATGCACACGTTATATGTTAAAATTTTATTTTTGTTTATAATAAATAGGTTAGATTGTCAAATAACATCTTGTTTAAACTTATAAATTTCTTTAATAATTTNATAAGACCAAAAATTGTGCCAGGAACTCCATTAGAATATAAAAATTTAATGAAAGAATGTTGGGATGCTGATCCATTAAAAAGACCTGACGCTGATACACTTGAGAAAAGAATGGACAGAATTAATTTAGATTATCAAAATATGTCAGATGAATTATTCAAATCAGAAATGGATAATTTAGGAATGAATAAAGTAGAAGAAAATTATACGAGTAGCAGATTATTTACAAGTAAAATTCACAACTTTGGAAGTCTACCTGAACCAAAAAATGCAACAGAAGGTATAAGTGTATAATATTTTATAAATTAATGTATTTATTTTAAAATACATTATTAATGTTATCTTTTTATTATAACAGAAGAACAAGAAGGTATTGACCGTATAAACAATAATTTTTACCATTTTTGATTAACCATAATAATTTATTTTACTACTAATAGTGTTTCATAGTAAATTGTATGATTTTAACATTCCTAACAATAGTAAGTAATTATTAATATTACAGCGTTGAATTTTGCATAATGATGTTTAATAATTGATATTTATTTTAGTTAATGATTTTAATGAATCAAATAAACGAAATAGTAAATCATCAAAAGTAATTACTATTTTTAGAGGTAATGTATTTTAATTATTGTCAAATCGAGATTGATTTATATAAATAAGTTTAATATCTTAATTTTTAGATAGTAATAAAAAATTATCTAAATTATTTAAAAAGTTGCAAATAAAGTCAAATAGTAAGTAAATTAATTACAACGAACAAAATTACCATATCAATTTAATTTATTTAACGCGACTTTTATTTAAAAATTAGATGATGAAAAGGAAATAACTCAACAACATGTCGATCATGGTAGGTGAAAATTTTACGTAATAACAAACAATTTTTATACTATTTCAAGTATGTTTAATTTCTTATAGATGATGACGAAGTATATAATAATCCAAATCTTCATTCAGAAGAACAAGATGAACTGGAAATTCCTGATGGTAAGCTCTTAAATAAATTAAATTCTTTTTAAAGCAAATAATTAATTTATAATTTGTTATTTTTTATCTTTAGATGGATTTTGAATTGTCTTTTAACAATATATTTTTTTATTTTAAATTATTCTATTTATTTATTTTTGGATTAT
>QZLH01000092.1:94991-111626 GCA_003833135.1 Oehlia diaphana | reverse complement strand
ATTATCTTGCAATGAATATAATTAATGGTATAAGACCAAGAATAGTATCAGGAACTCCTTTAGAATACAAAAATTTAATGAAACAATGTTGGGATGCTGATCCATTAAAAAGACCTGACATTAAAACACTTAAGAAAAAAACAAAAGAAATTTATAAAAAATATCTGAATATGCCAAATGAATTAGAAGAAAATAACAATTTAGAAATAAATAAAACAAATAGCTTAGAAGAAGCAAAAGAAACAAGCAGCATATTATTTACAAGTAGTAAACTTCATAATTTTGAAAATTTTCCTGAACCAAGAAATGCTACGGAAGGTATGTTATCACATATTGGATACTAATTCAATTAATTATAATATATTTTATTTTTATTTTTATTTATAAACAACAGAAGAACAAGAAGGTATAAATTGAACAATTTTTTATATCAAATCAATTTACAGGTTGTTAATTATTTTTATAAAATTTTAGCATTTCATAGCAAATCATACGATGAATTTTATGTCCCTGATAACAGTAAGTATTTATCAAATTTGAATTTGTAATAAATTCTTTATAGTAGAACTTTTTAATTAATTTTATTTTGATTTTTTAGTTAATGATTTTGCCAAATCAAGTAGTAGTAAGAATAACAGTATGTCAAAAAAAATAAGCAGTATTTTTACTAAATTTATTTTATAAATTATATATTAGCGAAAGAATATTAATTATATATTCAAAAATTTATTGTAGTTAATAGTCAAAAATTTTCCAAAATGTTTAAAAAATTGCAAGTAAAAAATGGTGAGTAAAATACTTGATATAACATACTAATCATGTTTTATTAAGTACGATTTATTTAATTATTTAATTAGATTCTCAAGAAGATTATAATAATAAAGAAACAATGAAGCATCATTCTTGTATTGATGGTATGGTAAAATTGGCTTTTATATAAATAACATAACAGATAATAATGATTTATGTTCTTATTTTATAGATGAAAATGAAGTACATAATAATCCAAATCTTCATTCAGAAGAACAAGATGAATTAGAAATTCCTGATGGTAAAGAAAAATTTTCTAAATGATGATATTTTAGATATTATTTATTCTTTAAATCTAATTTTTTAATTTTTTCAATTTATTAGAAATTTAGATACGAATCATATAAAATTTTTTATTATTGATATTTAAAGTATTTTTTATATTTTTTTATTTTTTTGAATTATTTTAAACACTAAGACTAGAATAATAAGTTAGTTATCTTACAAAAGCTTCTTAGTTTGTAATTTTAAATAATTCATTTCATATTTATATTATAAATTATTAAATTATTATATAAATTATCAAGTTTTGTTTTATAATTAACTATTAATTATGTAATCAAATTAACGATTTAAGTGGATTTATGTTTATAAAACCAAAGTAATGAGAATGAAACGTATAAACCCACGTCTTAAATACAGTCATCACGTCAATTATCGCATAATTAATTATTCACTATAAATTACATAATCAAAAATTCACAGATGTAGTATAAACTATAAGTGGTTAGAATAAATATTTTAGACCTACTAACTATATAATCATTAATCTTTTCGATATAACCTTTTATATTTAGTACATCTTTTTAATGGATGATCTATCAAGGATAAAGTTTGAAAGCGTTCTCAAAAAATTACCTCTAAGAGTATAAAAGAACAAGATTATCAGTATTATCAAGCAACTATATTAAATTATTTTCAATAAAATAAAATTAAATATTCTAATTTTATTTAACTTTTTACAATTTTAATGTAATAATTGTAAAAAGAGAAGTATATATATTTTTTCGAAAAAAAATTTTTTAATTAATTCATATGAGTTATGTGCTAAATTATTTAAACTACCTAATAAATTCTATACTATCTATATTTAACGGAGTATTACGAGGTTTTAAATAAAAGTATTTGAATTAAAATGGTTAAAAAATCATCTTTTTTTTGTTACCTTTTTTTATAAGATAAAGTATGTGTATGAGGATCCTCTTTAACAAGTATTTTAGTGATATATTGATAATGGTTTTCGAATTTATATAAATAGTTACGCTCATTATGTTAAATTGCTTATTAAAGTTGGTTTGTTGATTACAATATTAAATATTAACCTTGCTGGAAATCGTAATCTGTGCTTGGTATTAATATATCACCCCATTCGGGTGATCATCAAAGGTCTTATGCTGATCTAATCCGAATAAGTTATTGCCCAGATCAACATTTATTTAATCACATGCACATGTATTCCGAATGAGAATTGTACCAAATTTGTTCCTATTCACAACTTGTAAGTGTAATAGTCACCGGTCCTAAAAGATTGCGGAACGCTTGGTCCTACATTTCAAAAAAAAAAAAATGTCTTAATAAAAAATTGCATCACTAGACGAACTTACCTTTCAAAAAAAAAATTTTCAAAATCTCTGGTCCGAAGTCTACCCAATGCGGGCCAAAAGTCAATTGATAGCGAAATTTATGATGGTGTTACTGGGGAAGTCATTTTTTTCAGGTTACGCTGTTCGGACTAATGGTTCTACTGCGCCACAAAAAAATTGGGAACGGCCCACTAATTCAACTTCATCTGCATTAATACAATCACGGTTTACTGTCCTTATCCAGTTAACATTCAGCCGCTAACTGAAGGAATATAAAATTATTGTAGAAAATAGTATTATTAAATCACTTAATCATTTATAGATAAATAATGGACTTGACTGAATCAATTAATCACAATTAAAAAAAATCATTGAAATTTGGATTTAGAGAAATTGGATGATGTAAAAAAAAATTTCAGTTGATTCGATATCTTGATTTCAAAATATCTTTATGTTAATTATTGTATCGTACTTAATTGATCGACAAGTCATTAAAATATGTATATATTGTTAGTTATATCTGCTGATACTGCGCGTCCGTAGCGGCCAGTTCCCAACTCAACGAAAATATACACAAATCGGTTAACAATACAAGGATTTTCAGGAAAGGATAAATTTGAGTGGGAAATTCAAATGATATACGAATGGTGCAATAAGATAGCTTAGAGAACAATCGGTAAAACCATCAATTTTAATTAATTAATTACAGGATATATTTTTCTATCGTTACAAGAGGCTACTTATATCAAAAAAATTCATCTATAATTCAACTAAGATGTGGGATTGCTGTTTAATTCTATGCAAGAATATAATTGATATGGGTAGTATTAAATTTGACAGACGTACAGTATAAATAATATTGACGAGGTCTCATCAAAAAAAATCGACCTGTTTTTACGAAATATAGAAATATAATAGCAAGAACTAATTTTCATGTCTGTTACGAATTATTGTAGAACCGAAGTTCATCTTGATATAATACATAAAGAGGAAATTTGGAGATGTTGTAGACCAAACTTGACAATGTCATCCATCGGTCTAAATTATCAGCCCAATCTAATAATGCCTTAAGACTGTACCAACGATGATCTCCTAATTTAGGCCGATGGTAAGGTATGGGACATGGTTTGATTTGGTCTACAACAGAGAAAATCATTACGGTAGTGTTACCTATTACAGGGTTCACCTGAGTGTTACAAAATTTATGTACAACAGTGTGATATCCAAAATTAGGCTTATAATGACTTATTTACTTCGATACTCCGTAAAAAACTTTCTTTCCTTCCTAAATTTTCAAAGATGACTTTGCCTTATTTAACGGATGATTGTATTTTTTACATTTTACAACATCTTAAAAATAATCGTTCAACTTTATTTAATTGTTTATTAGTTAATAGATTTTGGTGTAAATCAACGATTCCTTTGCTTTATGCAAATCCTTTTATAAATATAACTGAAAAAAATTACTTGATAATCACGACCTTAATTTTTTGTTTTAATAAAGAAGAAATTTTACAATTGAAGAATCAACTAGAACTAAACCAGATTAATAATATTAATTTGGATGAAGAATATAAACCATTATTTGAATATCTGAAATATGTGGAAAACTATGATTATTTTAAAATAGATTACGTAATTGATAGTTGTTTTATAAAATATTGTTCAGGTTTATCAATTTCTAATATTGATATATATGATAGTATTCCAATATTTCATCAATCAATTTTACGTCAAAGTAAAAACATCAAAAAATTAGATATTTCATCATCTTTATTTTATAGTGAAATGTTTAAAAATTTTAATGTTCAAAATTTCACATCAAATTTAACAAAATTAAATTCATTATCATTAGATTTTGATGACATTAGTAATAAATTTGGACAAGAATTTTTAAGCAATATAGCAAATAATTTACAAGAATTAATAATTGATTTTTCCAATAATTTTGTCGAAATTACTACTTTTGAAAAGATTTGTACAGTTATTCAAGAGCAAAACAAACTTAAAAGATTTAAGATAACGAATTGTTATTCTTTATTAAATAATATTCTTTTATCTTTAGAAATTCAAAAGAATACTTTAGTTAATATTGAATTTATAAATACTAACTTTAGTAATGTTAATTTAAAAAGTTTCAACAATTTATATAATTTGAAATATTTGAAATTTGTATCTTGTAAAGGTATATTATTAGATCAATGTGAAATTTTAAATTTTGCTCCATTTAAGCTCAAGGAATTATCATTTGCACGTAATAGTTGGGATGCTGATGTCACATCATTAATGATCAAATATTTAGGTGCATCATTAAAAAGATTATTAATTAAAAATCCGACAATTTCTTCTATTGAAAATATATCAATGTATTGTTCAAATCTTATTTTTTTAAAAATAAGAATTGATACCCATTTTAATTGTTCAGTGTTACCATTTTTTAGAAATTTAAAAACAAGAATATTAAATCTTAGTATTATTACATCTAATAATGAATTTCTTGTAAATTTATCAAATAATATACCTATTAATATTAGTAAAATTTCTATTTATTATCATAATTCTAATAAGTATTTCAAATTTAAGGAATTTTTAGAAAATTGTCATAATAAGTTTGAAGTAATTAATTTAAATTGTATTGTTGAGTTAAACTCTCTTAAACTTGTTTTAGATTATATTGAAAGAAGTGATAATAGTTTAAAAATTCTTGGTATGAAGAAGTTGAATAAAAAATTGAATGATGAGGGATCAATGTTATTGAATAGTATTAAAGCTAAAGGGATTAAAATGATGGAATTTAGTAATTTATATGGTGTTTATAAAGGCATATAGTATTAGTATGTGAGTTTATAGATTACTATTTAACTTTAGGGTTTATTTGTTTTGTTTATTATTTTTATTTTCTTATGAATAAAGCCAAATCTTTATATTTTGTTACACTCGCTGAATGTAAATCAGTTTTGATATTAAAAAATTTTACCAATCTCAATATTTATTCATTAGGCGTCCAACCGACATCATACTAACGATGTTTTCTATTGTGATTATTGTGATCAAGTTTAATAATCACTGACCACAATAATCTATAAATATAAATAATTCAAAAATGCAAGTATATATCAAACAGGATGTAATAAGATAAACGTCGAAACGTTCTGAAAAAAAATATGTATTTAATTGAAATTTTAATTCGAGTGTGGTTTCTTTACGACAAATTAATAAATGTAAAATTGTAATAAATATGTTTTTGACCAATAAAAAATTCTAGGTTTAATGAGACGTACAGTATTACTAGGACATGTTTGTTGTTAATTAGTTTGAGATTTTTCTATGACAATTTAAACATTATGTTATTGTATGGATGTGTTTAATAGGCTCGAATGACTGATTCGTATGACCATTCATTGTTAACAAAAACTTTTTGATAAGAAATTACAAACAAAAGTTTTATAAGCTAGTTTTTTTTTCAACTATTTATAATTTATCGAGAATTTTTCTTGATGGAAAAATTTTTTTTTTATAGAACTGATATTTATTCTATAATGTATAGATTAAGTGCTCAATTCAATCATTTCATTTTTGAATGAGGCGTAAAGTGACGTAAGTAAAATTTCATGTAGTGAGTATCTTAGAAGTTTCTATCTTGACTCGTACATATTGTTTTACATATAGTAGGTTAAGAAGGAATATAGTAAAGGGTTAAGAAAGTAATTTTTGCATCTGGAAAGAATATTCTTAAAGTTAAAATAGTTGCATAAATAATTAAACTATTTTTTTTCTTTCTCTAAATGGAATGCTTTTATTAAATTAACAAAGTCTATACATTTTGGAAACAGTAGTAGACAAATTATTTATATACTTAATCTCAAAATTAGTAAACTCCATATGTAGAATTTTAGTTAACCATTGTTTTTTAATATTTAGGGCACAATGCGCAAAATTCCTCTTAAAAAAGGATAAATGGTTCTATACCCTGTTTATTATTAATGATAAATAAGTATAAAAAGCAAGAAGTACGTCCGATTGTTTTAATACTTGTTGAACTGTTAACAATAATATCCACACAAATGTGCGTAAAACAAAAATAACCTACGTCAATAATGTTAAACTGGGAATGGTGAAATTATTTATATATAATGCCTAATGGCTAATTTGTAAACAAATTATAAATATCGCTATGTATATTTTTATATTTTACTATTGGTAAATAAATCGGATAATTTGAGATTACAAAATTCCGAAAGAACAAATTATTCTCCCATTCACTGACCAAAAGAGAATCAATATAAAATAAAAAATAATAAAGAAAAAATAAAAATTCTATAATCCAGATTTCTATCAAGAGTAATTTATTGCAGTCGTTTGATGTTATGATTTATAGTTTCATTCTTTTTATGTTTAACTTTTAAATATAGCGTAATTTTTTTTTTACAAAAAAATTATGTGCACAAATTTTTTCAGAGATGAATACCCAAGACATCCCTGTCAAGAATTTAACGTCGATTCTAGTGAAATAACTTGTGAAAAGTTCCATGAAGCTCATAAAGCAACATACCGACACCCCATAATACTGATTTTCTTAATAAATTCAAGATTTTTCATTTCAGTATTTTTAATTTCGAGCTTATGAAGTGTTTGAGCTTACGAAATGTCGGGATTATGAATTCTGGATTTTGACGTTTCGAATTTAGAGTGTCGGGATAATATACCTTCGGGTTTCGAGTTTCGGGATTTCGTACAAAACTCATTATATAATTTAATATAGCCAATATTAAAATATAATTTACCTCAAGTAAGAAAAAATTGAAACAGAAAGGGCAAATTTAATCTATATAAATCAAACGATTTGGAAAATATGAAGTATGTACAGTAAGTATAACGGGAAAATAAGTGTTAAACTAAGTGTGATGATGTGAAGAAACGTCGTTTATAACGGCTTTATCGCAATGCTACAAATTTAGATTTAAAACATTTGAACGCTTATATGATAGGATTCGATCAAAATTTTAATTACAAGTATATTTACGAAAATTAAAGAATGTAAAAGTGTAACAAATATGATTTTGTCCACTAAAAGTAAATTTAAAAAATTAAATCGTTTGTAGTATAACGACTTTATCGCTACACTACAAATTTAGATTTAAGAAAGTAATTTGTAGCAATATGTATGTTACATAATTATAAGTCGAGTAAGAAATATTAAAATTATTGTACGATTTAACTCTACTCTTTTAATATTTATAATTTATTTAAAGTCACGCCAAGATTTTTCATAGAATCGATAATTATATAATACTCTATGCTGATCTAATCCGAATACGTTAAATCATTTCCATTTTGAATGAGGCGTAAATGTGACGTAGTGAGTATCACTGACTTGATTCGCACATATTATTTTACATAAAGTAGACTATGTTAAGAAGGAGTATCACACAAGGTCAAGAAGATAATTTTGCATCTCGGAATGAATATTCCAGTAGATGCATGAATAATTAAACTTTTTTTTCCTTCTAAATGGATCACGGTAGCAGACTAAGATCTATATAAAAGACTTTTATGCAGGAAGTTTAATTATTATAATTTGTTCATGTTGAACCAAGAATTTCTTTATGGAAAAATTTCTAATTTCTGCAGTATGGAAAAAAAACAATTCTTAAAATTGATCTTGCTATACACCGACATTGGCGTAGCTCCAAGCAAATATATAAATAGGTATATGGGGTCTCAATTTTGAAAAAAAAATTCTCTAACCTTAATCTTCCTAGACTAATTTATTATTAGCTCTACGCATCATCTTCAAGGGCAATGCCGTTCTGGCATTATCCAAAAAAGGAACGATTTACACATTATTTTGTTTTAGCTTTTTATGTACTCGAGGTCTTGGCAGAAGGCAAAAAAAAAAGAATTCTATAGAATCGCTGATCTAATCCGAATAACGCACTCCACTGCGCTTGAGTGGGTGTCATTGGCCGTCATACTGCCGTCATCGGTCGGTCGTGGCGCAGTAGAACCTCGGTCCATATTTTCTTTTAGGAAAATTCTTTTGATTTCATTTTTTTAGGTAGGAGGTTTCCCTGTTTTTTTGTTTTGTTGAAATTTTTATTTAGATTTTAGATGAGATAAATTTTGCGCAACAGCTTTTTTGTCTTTTATATCATTTAAACTGATCATTTTTTTATTTGATAATTGGATAGACCTCGAACCAGGGGGGTTTTTTTTTTGAAAGGTAAGTTCGTCTAGTGATGTAAATTAATACATTTCTTTTTTTTGAAATGCAGAACCAAGAGATCTGCGGTCTTTTAGGAACGGTGGCTATTGCTCCTACAAGTTGTGAATAGGCAATCGTTTATTTTATTATACTAAATAATTCCAGTTTTTGCAGAATACATGTGCATGTGATTAAAGGCACGCTCATCCCACTCAGGTGATCATATATTAATCTGTGTATTGATTTATAGTTAAATAATGGACTTGTAAAAATTAAAAAAAAAATCCAATTGATTCGATAATCGATATTTTAATTTCAAAATATTTTTATGTTATTTATTTATCGGACTTATTGATCGACACTAAAGATCTAAAGTCATTAAAATTTAATCTATTTTTATCAAATTAAATTACATATTGAGATATATCAAATAATTATGATAATATTGGCAATAAAAGAATTATCCAAACCTTGTATATTGTTACCACCAGAAACGGGCGAATATACGAAAAGTTATAGAGGGATAAAACTAACGAATTTTATGAAAATTCTTGGCATTATCTGTTGATACTGCCTATATCGGCGCGCCTGCTGTAGCGACCAATCCCAACGAAAATATACACAAATCGGTTAACAATACAGGGATTTTCAGGAAAGGATAAATTTAAGTTGGATATTCAAATTATATATGAATGGTACAATAAGATAGCTTAGGGAACAATCGGTAAAATATCAACTTTATTAATTCATTACAGAACACATTTTTTCTATCGTTACAAGAGGCTACTTATATCAAAAAAATTCATCTATAATTCATCTAAGGCCGTTTAATTCTACACAAGAAAAATAATTGATATATGGGCAGTATTAAATTTGACAGACGTACAGTATAAATATTGACAAGGCCTCATCAAAAAAGATCGACCTGTTTTTACGAACTATTTTTCATGTCTGCTATGTTTTATTCTCCGGGCCAACATGTTAATAGGACAAAGCGCTATAGCCATATATGATTTTTATCATATATTAAATATCAATTATTATTACAAATTATTTGTACAACCGAAGTTCAACGTGATATAAATATATAATTATTACGGTAGTGTCAGTGTGTCACCTATTACAGGATTCACCCGACCCATCCCATTTTATTTACAATCAATGCTGATGTCACATCGTTAATGATCAAATATTTTGGTGCATCATTACAAAGATTATTAATTGAAAATCCGACAATTCTTTCTATTGAAAGTATATTAATGTATTGCCCAAATCTTATTTGTTTAGAAATAAGAATTGATTCCAAGTTTAATTGTTCAGTGTTACTATTTTTTAGAAATTTAAGAACAAGAATATTAAATTTTTGTATTATTACATATAATACTAGAATTTTTATAAATTTATCAAATAATATACCTATTAATATTAGTAAAATTTCTATTCATTATTTCGATGATTATAATAAGCTTTTCCAATTCAAGGAATCTATTCATTATTTCGATGATTATAATAAGCTTCTCCAATTCAAGAAATTTTTAGAAAATTGTCATAATAAGTTTGAAATAATTAGTTTGAATTACATTATTGAGTTAATCTTTCTTAAAATTGTTTTAAATTATATTGAAAGAAGTAACAATAGTTTAAAAATTCTTGGTTTGGAGAATTTGGATGGAAAATTGAATGATGAGGAATCAATGTTATTGAATATTATTAAAGCTAAAGGGGTTAAAATAATGGAATTTGATAATATACTGTACATGGTGTTTATGAAGGCATATAATATTAGCATTAGAGTTTATAGGTTAATATTTAACTTTAGGGTTTATTTGTTTTGTTTATTATTTTATTTTCTTATGAATAAAGCCAAATCTTTATATTTTGTTACACTCGCTGAATGTAAATCAGTTTTGATATTAAAAAATTTTACTAATCTCAATATATATTCATTAGGCGTCCAACCGACATCATACTAACGTTTTCTATTGTGATAATTGTGATATAAGTGTAATCACTAACCACAATCATAGTCTCACTCATAAGCTATGATAATATTTTGACTAATTAATATGAGGGAAAAAATAATTCAAAATACAAATGAAGAGTATACCAACAGAAATTGAAATTTTAATTCGATTGTGATTTCTTTACGATAAATTAATAATAAATGTAAATTTGTAACAAATATGATTTTGTCCAATAATAAAAATTCTGGATTTAATAAGACGTACAGAAATCTCCTTCCTAAATAACAATTAATCCTTCCTAATAATAATCCATCATCTGACTATCACCTAATTTTCACGTAACATCGATTTTTTGTAACAAAATTTAATTTATTAATAATATTGTTAAAAGTTAAATAATTTCTTAATTACATAATTTAAAAAGATCTAATGATATTCTATAATTTTTATTGTATTTTTTAGAATTAGAAAAATTTCAACAATTAATTGGATTGTTTATTCTGGTATTTCATTAGAAAAAGTTATTTAGATTCGGTTATTTTCGTAATAATATTAAATCAAATCTTTAAAATTATCCTTTGATAAATGGGAAGGTAGGCATCCTACGTTATTACAATTTAGTCAAATAACTTAGAAAAATATGTAATTTAAAATATGAGGCGAGAAGAATAGTTGAAAGATTCGAATAATAGATTTTTATGATGAATTTGAAAGAGAATTTAAAACAGAATTTAATATAATAATAAGTATATATTATAAATATAGAATTTTTAATTACTTAGTTTATCATAGTGTTCCGAAGGGGTCGACGGGTCGGATCAAGTTCATGCGAATTACGGGTCATCAAATCTTGTGACCCTAACCCGACTCCTAAATACGAATCGGATCAATAACCCGATCCTTTCGGAACACTAGTTTATCATTCCGTGCAAGTATTATCTCTGATTAACTTGATTTAAACTACCAATTATTATTCAAAGATTACGAATATTTAAAGATTTTGGGATTATTAAATAAGTCGACCGGCTGAATTCTTTGTGTATAACATTGAACCATTTATTTTGGAGAGTTTCAATATAAGATTAATTGATAGCGACCCCAGTAACACCTGAAAAAATTCTGCAATCACGTATATACGGAATTTTTTCGGGAAAGTTATTATTTGTTCACCTTCTGCGCCTCTGTGTGTAGCCAACGTTAAGCAATTTCTGCGCCAGGTTTACCGGGTCTTGATTATACTTGTTGCGCATAATGCAAAAAAAAAAAAAAATCTGTAAAAAGGACTTCAAAATTTTTTATTAGGTTATTGGCCCGTAGGACTAGGATTAATTTGATAGTATTTGTTAAAAATTTATATTAAAGTAAAATTTTTTCATTATATGTTAGTGAAAATCCGGACTAACTTAGTGTAGTCAACTACTCGACAAATGTCACAATTTGTCACGTGATCGACGTACTGTTTTATTGGTGTATATTATAAACATTGCAGGGGCATCGATCGAACAAGGTAGGCGACGATTGACGTGTGACAATTAGGGAAATACACCAAAATGTCACCCTCTTCTACGGGATTACAGAGACTCGGATTTATTCTGATAATTTTCGGAAAAAATTTTGATTTTATTCCGATAAAAAATTACCACTTATAGTAAGAAACGTTTGATAATTCTAGCCGGCTTACATCTTTAATGCAGGTCAACTTAGAATGCGCTAGTGATACGACAATAATTTTGGCCAAAAACGATTGAGTCAATAGAATATGCAATAATGATTGTCTAATTGTCACGTGTCGGAATAAAAATGTTAAAAATCATAAAAATTCTGTTTTATTTTATTATTTTATTTATTTTATTTTATTTTATGTGAAGTCAGAGAGCGGAACATAGTTCGATAAAAAAGAACGTTCTAACTAAGCGCAACCATCCATGAAACCTAGGAGAGGAGACACGGACCCTATCTACTATAAAAAGACCAAAGGAAGACTCACCCGCGTCTACCAGCGGGTGAGCCGTAAAAAAACTAAGAGGGAAAATAAAGATCTAGCCAATAGTAGCGTGGTAAACTACACATTAAAAATAAAGGTCGGGGTAAGACAGCTAGGAGAAGAATAATCTATAATAAAATTGCACTCTAAGTGCTCAAAAAAAGGACCACTATGTAAAAAATTAGAGGAAGTGAACAGAATATACAAAAAATCTTTTTGTAATTTGAAATTCCTAAAATCATTAAAAGGATTAATGTAACCAAATTCATTATCCCTAGTGGGTATATAATTACTGCATCTATTGGCGGTATTGTTGTTGGAACGATACTTTTTGTTGTAAGTTTTGAAGGAATCTTTGCTCAAATTCAAAGTTGCTCGTAGGGTTTTCCAAGCCATATTTCGCTTTTTCCAAATATCTCTTTTAATGGTATCACTACAAATTTGTAGAAATGGGAGCAAAAATTTCAAGATTTGTTTCATTGTTAGAAAATGTGACTGAAATATTCCCACTAAATCTTTGGTGACATATGATTTCAACAGTAAAGAAGCGCACGGGTGAATGGGCTCGTTACGATAAGCCCATCTAAAAGTTTTACTATATTTAATTGAATCCATTATCGTAAGCGAGTGTTTCTCGGCATGTTCTGTAAGATTAGTCATCAATTGTGATCCCAAATGTCTAAACATCGTTTGTATTGTTGGATATAACGTAGGACAAACCCAGATATGACTATTTGTTTCAGGGGCTTCTTTGCAAAAGAAACACAGTTTGATAGTTTGTAAAAGCAAGGGATAATTTTGGTGCATTATATCCATGGTCGGTAAGGATAAAGTTGAGCAACGTATCTTCCATTTCATATTTTTGGAGTGAATGATGTTCGTAGTATCATTATATGGGTTATGATTAAACCACTTAGATGAAATAGCCCAATCAATCAGATTGTCTTTTGAAGCTTTTTTAATAAAATTTAACGATGGATGATTTAAATGATTTTCCATTCTTCTATAATTGAGCATCGTACCAATGCATTTCCTAATATCTTTGTCGATAGGGATATCGTCATTCCACATAATTGTTAACGTATGATTTGGTAAATGATCGTGCAATATGCTTGTATTGGGGGTGACTAGTCGGCCAGTTTTAGCTAAAGCGTCCGCTTTTTTGTTGTGGGAATTGCCAGCATGCGCTTTAATTTTGATCAATTTGACTCTAAGTCCTAAGAACTTGATGATATGATGGATGGTAGACCACAGAATGTTATTATTAATTTTGTTGTATCTTCTTGGAGAGATCGAATGCAGATTTTTAGATTTATAAAACGTATCTATCGCACACTGCGAATCTGTGTATATAGTTATAGATGTGTTAGGAGGGCACGATATAAGCGCCGTTAAGATAGCCATGACTTCTGCTTTTGTAGATGAAGGAAAGTACTTGAGAGAACCGTTATAAGAAACATTAATATGTTCTATATTAGACGTTGTCCATCCATATCCCATAGGGAATTCACTGGATTCATGATCTAATTTAAGTGAACCGTCCGTATAAATATCCAGTGTGGTAAATCCTATTAAAGAGCGAGCAACATCTTGGAGTTCTTTGACAATTTTGTCTTCTGCAATAAGTTCTTTTATTAACCTATCATTAGAAAGAGGGCGCTCCTCAATATTCGGGAGTGCAATGGGTCTAAAATTATATGTGGAATTATGCCCTTGTTGTATCAGGAAATCATTATAAGCCAATAGCCGGTAATGGGGGTGAGAATATTTACACCATTGGAAATTATTGATGCGTTGGTGCGCGAATAAAGGTAGGTCATTTTTTTCTTGTTTGGTGTGTAACTCTAATAATAGTAAATCGGCATGTTTAATTTGAATAACACATTTGGGTCTGAGATCCCCTATATAATAACTAAAATGTTGAGAACACCCTTGACAAGGTACTATCGTATTAGGACGCGATTTTGGCGTGTTTAACGAATTGTTGCTAATTTCTTTGTGAATCCAGTGTTCTACATACGCTACAGGCGTACAGTTTGGGAAATGTCCAACGCTAATGATTTTGCCATAAATTATGTCACTAATATGAGGGACCCAAGCCGTTACCCATTTTTGATAAAAATTCTGTTTTATTCCATAATACAGCAAAAATTCCGATTACCTTATTAATCACGTGATAGCCACGTCACGTTATTAGTGACGAAATATTTATACCGTTTTTTTCTAACATTTAATATATAATTAAATTATCATTCTTACAAAATTTCATAACTAATCTAAAAGTCAAATCTAATAAAAGAACGATAACTAGTACTATTGATTAATTAATTGTTAATTATTAAGTTAACACTATTAGAACCTAACTGATAATGATGGATCCTCATCTACTGCAGTCATGAAAGTCTTCGGCGATGTAAAAATAAACAATAACGATGACGTTCATAAGTTTTTTTTTTTTTTTTATGTAAAATAATTAACCTATTATTTCAATTATTATTTATTTTAAAAAAATATTCTTTGTTATGTTTCAAACATTTATCTTGTGAACACGTATTTTTATTTCTCGCACGGTTACAGATTCCATCTTTACTTATACAGTAGATTTGGTAAATGACAATATAAACTAAAACATAATATTAATTTACGGTTTGATTTATACATAAACATTTGATCTTTTTTTTATATGCACTGTATACATAGAGGAGAATAAAATTTAACCTGTTTTTTTTTTTAAAGAAAGATTCATAATTTTTCAAAGAGAAAATATACAAAAAAAAAATAATCTTTTCCTTTCGGTTTCCTAAAACATTTACGCGCTGTAATCTCATATATAAACGTTGTCGATTGAGAAATTTTTCGCTTCATTATACATTATTTTTTATTTGGTTAAAAAAGGATTTGTCACATGATCGATTTGTGGCGCAGGTTTTATGCATGATTTGATAGCTATTTGGTAATACGTTATCAATTTCAGTTAGAATTACAGTTTACAGTTCAAAAAATACTGGCTTGTTTTAAATAAATGAAAATTTTATTTTTATTATTTTGAAATAAAAAATACAATAAATTAATTTATAAAATAAAAAAAAAAATAATAATATAATAAAAATAAAAAATAAAAATAATAAATAATAAAAAAATTTAAAAAAAGGTAATAAAATGAAATTGATTATATAGAATACCGTTTACATAAACGGTATTAAAATTTTCTTGATTATTTAATATAGTGGCTGCTGAATTAGCCACTTCATTAGTGATCGATACGGCCTCCAGATCGTACCGATTACCGTCATTTGTAATTACCGTTGTTGTCATAGTGCTGGAGGTAAGATGTTGGAATAGTAGTTGTTGTTGTTGTTGTAGTTGTTGTTGTTGAGGAGCATATTGAGGCTGTTGAGGTTGTTGAAGAGCATATTGAGGCTGTTGAGGCTGTTGAGGAGCATATTGAAGTTGTTGAGGTTGTTGAGGAGCATATTGAGGTTGTTGAGGCTCTTGTTGAGGCTCTTGTTGAAATTGTTGAAATTGTTGGGGTAGTTGAAATTGTTGAAATTGTTGAGGTTGTTGAAATTGTTGAAATTGTTGAAGTTGTTGAAGTTGTTGAAGTTGTTGAAGTTGTTGGGGTTGTTGAAGTTGTTGGGGTTGTTGAAGTTGTTGGGGTTGTTGAGGTAGTTGATGTTGAGGATGCTGAGGGTATTGAATTTGGGGTTGGGGTTGAGGTTGTTGATAATATTGATTTAATTGATATTGTTGGCAATGTTGATATAATTGATATTGTTGATGTTGTTGATATTGATTATACTGATAAATACAACAATCGTACGAAGTATGATCCGATGAAAATGAGACTGATTCCATTACGTTTATTAAAAAATTTGGGGGTTGTTTTGTTTTGTTTTGTATTGTTTTTAATATGATCAAAAGTTTAATTATCTTTAATTTTTTTTTTTTTTATTTTTTTTGAAAGAAAAAAAAAAAAAAAATAATAATATAATAAAAATAAAAAATAAAAATAATAAATAATAAAAAAATTTAAAAAAAGGTAATAAAATGAAATTGATTATATAGAATACCGTTTACATAAACGGTATT
>QZLH01000092.1:73034-90439 GCA_003833135.1 Oehlia diaphana | reverse complement strand
TTTAAACAAACATGAAAATTAAACATATTAAAAATTTCGGAAATTTTCGGTTAAATCGGAAATTCTCGGTACTATTAAATTTTAGTAAAGGAGGGGCATATTTAAACATATCAAACATATATGTTTAAATCATCCTTGAATTTTTCAAAAATAGGGAAGGGGGGAGGACGTTAAACTAAAGATTAAATTGGAACGGCCTTATTTTCATATAAAAAAATGTATATTTACATATTGTTAATACTAAATTAATTATATATCATCTTAAATGGCGGAATTATAATACAAACTTTACATTTTATTCTTTTATTCTTCCAGATTTTTTAGATTTTTTACATGTAAAATATAATAAAATTTATAAAATTTTTTCTTTTTCTTTTTGTATTAATGAATAATTTTATTTTTAATTGGTGCGTCATGTAAAAAAATTTTTATTTTCCATAAAAAATCGTCATGATAAATATTTCAAGTCTTGTACAACTGGCTAAAAGTTCTATTTCATTCGGACATTTGGAAATTAACCCCGATGATCAAATGATAAGGAAGATGCAGTTTAAAATAGTTTAAATCAAAAAAATATATATATATATATACATATATGTTAAATAAAAAAAAAAAAAATTAACCATGTAAAGAAAATTTCCCTAAATAAATATAGTCATTGAAATATTTATCAAGAATATTATATGGTTGATCTTAATTTCAGCTGAAATTATTAAAAAAATTATTATTTCTTATTAATTCGCCCAGAATTGTAGACAAAACCATGTTCATCACCAATCAAATCCTTGTATTTGCTCTCTTGTGAAACTTGTGAAACTTTCGGATACCAAACTCCCACAAATATAACTATTTTTTGGAAAGTTTCACTGAAATTTTTGTACCAATTTACTCGCATATAAATTTACTTTTGTACCAACTTACTCGCATCTTAATTTTTTGTTTCACAAAAATCTTGTACCAATATTTCATTTTGTAAGTTTCACAAAAAATTTTTGTACCAATTTACTCGCATTAGTCGCATATTAATTTCAAACAAAATGTTCATTCGTCAACAGTTATGACATATATAACTTTTCAAGATTCAAAATTATTGAGTTCGGGATTTCTTTAATAGAAAAAAAATTAAAAAAATTGATTTTGATGAACAATTTATTATAACACAAGTGACGTCATATATCAGAGGTGAGATAATAAGATTTTAAATTAAGAATTTTTTTATGGTTAATCATTGAGGTGCAGAATTTCTGGTGTATGAATCATTGCATAGAGAATTTTCAAGTATCGGGCTCATTTTTTAATAATTTTTACGAGCACTTACCAAATTTATTTAACGTGTGCCTACCTGCCACCGAAAATAAAGGCTGACTTTCAAGAACATCAATTTAGATATCAAATATGTAATAATTTTATTTGACTACATTGTGGCGCTCATAAGATGATAACTTTAACAATATAGTCAACCTTTCGATCATACTTAAATTCCATGGCTTCGAACATTTACAATTTAACACAAAATAACAAGTAACTATTTACCGTGTGGCCGTAAAAATTCTACATATTATTGAGTTGAGAAAAAATATTTTTTTTTTTTTTTTTTGCTGTAATTCTTCCGCCTCCACACCTATCGTCTTTTTTATCGTGATAGTCGTAGCCCGAATTATACTTCTTTTGGTCGTGAACCATATTACCTTTAATAACATTTCGAGCATCATCCACCGCTTTCATTATTGAATAGCATTCTAACTAATGTTGGAGTAATTTAATCATGGTTTTACATTAAATTGGATGAAGTATTAGGACCAAATACCCCGATTTTCTGGAGAGTTTCTTTCATAAAAAGGAATTATTCTAAAACATGGACGCTCGCTCATTCTTGTTTCTACAGGTATTGATTTGCTAATAGAACGTTATTTTGCATGTTAATGATTGTTAATATTTCTCCATAATTTTTTAGAAAATGAAGAAATTCGAACTGAGGAATAAGATGAAGAAAAAGAAGAGAAATGATTAGAGTAGGTTTATTAAACTTCGACCATTTGTTGTTTTCATACGATATTGGATATAGTACCAAATTATGATCTTTTTTGCTAAAGGGAGCGCAGTAATGTAAGTGATTTAATTAATTTGCAACAATCGAATTTAAAATTAGTTTTTCGTTAAATATGAATATTTTAGTTAATTTCAAATTTTCATTATTTATTAGAGTGAATAAAAGACAATTATTATTACAAAATAATTGAAATATGGAGATTACTGATGCCAAAGACCGATCGCCAATAATTATAACTTTATGTTCAACAACTGATTTAGAGGTTACTCCCATGACGCACGAGAGTAAAAAAAATTTTTTTTTAATTGAACGAAAGGTTCCTTGAACTTATTCACAACAAAATTTCAACTACTATTATAACATTTTCGTAACATTAAAAAATTTATCTACAACTGTATTGGGACTACAAGAACAGCTCTCCCGTACGATCAAATTAAGGCGCAGTAAGGAGTAAGGCGTTAGTTTTTTCTTATATGACTTTTTCGTCTTCCTACCTTCTTCTCGTTTTTTCGTGGTAGCTCTTCTTCTGCATCCAGTTTCTGTCCTTGGCCGGGTCGAATGTTGTTTTTCACAACATTCTCGCGAAAGTGACGTAACTCCATCCTTGACCCCAGACATACTTGCTGTTTCAAAAAAAAGGAATTATCTTCTTTATCCATGATCTCTGAGCCACAACGTTTCATTTATTTCGCTATTTTTTAGATCTTCTGTATCCAATAGCTTCTTTTTCAGTTCTAGCCAATTCCATTTCATTACCTGAACGAAATGGCCGGCATTACGCAATTTGACTTCTCACATGTGAGAAAAGTGTGAGACGAATAAGATTTTGCTACTACTTGGACTATAATGTTATATGTCGATTTTTATTAAGAAAAAAGTTATTTCTAACCGGGTAAATTATTCACTCCCCAAATACGTTCTTTAGCGACGAAATGCTAGTATATTTTTTACGCTTCTTTCTTTTTTTGTTCGTTATTTTTGTTCCTAATTTCTTTCTTTAGGTTTCTCGGTTTTGCTCTCTCTTCTGTTTTGTTTTTTTTTTCTTGCTTCTCCATTTCTAATCCTCTTCTCTTTCTCTCAGGTCTTTGGTTCTTCAGTTCTGCGGCGAAGATATTTTTCCTTCTTTCGCTTTCAATTTCTAATTTTTTTTTCTTTTTTAGGTCTTTGGTTCTTCTAGTTTAGAATTAAAGTACGTTCTCCTTTTCTCTTTGTTCCTTACTAACTATATTCCTTTACTTTATGCCGCATTTTAACTTTGCAGGTTTTGTTCTTTAGCTTTCTTCACTGGTTCGTTCTTTAACTTCATTTTGCATCTTTTTTCTTTTTCTTTGGTATTGGGTACCCCTTTTTTTTATTTTTTATTTTTAATTCCTTTCTCTTTTTTTAGGTCTTATGTTCTCTCGTACGTTTCCATTTTTCTTTTTCTTTGTTTTGTTTCCTAATTTCTGTTCTTTACTAATTATATTTATTTACTTTATACTGCTCTTTAACTTCACGTGTTCTACTCTTCACATTGCGGATTTTGTTCTTTAATTTCGTGGGTTTTGTTATTTCGTTCTTTTAACTCATCATGCATTATGCGTTTTGTTCTTTACCTTCATCATGAGTTTGCTCTTTACATTTCGTTCTTGGCATCTTGATTTCATTTTTTTAATCCCTTATTTTATTGGTTTCATTCTTTACACTTGTTTTTCCTCTCCCATTATTCTTTTTATATCCTTTTCGTCCGTTTTTGTTTTTTTTTGTTTTTTGTTTTATTTCTTTTTCATTTTCTTTATTTCTGCTTGGTTCTTATATTCTTTTATTTTATTTATTTTATTTGTCATTGTCGTTTTGCAGGCGTAGTTTTGTTAAAATAAATAATGAATTTAACGGTGCTTCCTTAGCTTTATATAAACAATTTTAAATCATTATTATATTATGTATCATTGTTTATGTAAGATAAAAATACTAAATGCGTTGCAAAATTTTTTGACAAAAATGTTTTGCGAAAAGATATATTGGAGATTTTTTAATAAAAAATACTTTGTGAAAATTTTTGCGAAAAGTTGCGTTGCAGCAAAATGAAAATTGGCCGATTAAAAATTGACCAATCAAAATTTTAATTTAGGGGGTGAGTAATATAAAATCTTAGGAATAGATTCACTCTTTTATTGTCCGGAACATAGCGAAGGATTTAGTTAACCCATGTAATATTCCTCCATTCCAATTTCACCCACTTACGTCATCCTTTTCACCCCTGCATTTTCCTTTTTTGATTATATGTAATTACTCATATCGGTCATATTACTACGCGAAAAAATTACTCATGTAATACATTATGCGAGTTTTATCATGACTCATATAATTTGAATAATAATATAAATATGTCGATTTTCTTTATCCTTTTTTTTTTCTTTGTCTTTTTTTTTAGGTCTTCTTTATCTTCTTTTCTTAGGTCTGTTTTCTCTCTGTCTATACTCTTAGGTCTTTTGTCTTTACGTCTTCCTATAGGTATGCGGGTTGTTGTGTGTAGGTTTGTGTGTGGGTTTGTGTGAAGTGGTGTGTTATTTCCTTGTTCTTTCCCTTTCCCCTTCGTTTTTCCCTTTCCCTTCGTCTTACCCTTTCCCCTTCGTTTTTCCCTTTCCCCTTCGTCTTACCCTTTCCCTTCGTTTTCCCTTTCCCCTTCGTTTTTCCCTTTCCCCTTCGTCTTACCCTTTCCCTTCGTCTTACCCTTTCCCTTCGTTTTTCCCTTTCCCTTCGTCTTACCCTTTCCCTTCGTCTTACCCTTTCCCCTTCGTTTTTCCCTTTCCCCTTCGTCTTACCCTTTCCCCTTCGTCTTACCCTTTCCCTTCGTTTTCCCTTTCCCCTTCGTCTTACCCTTTCCTCTTCGTCTTACCCTTTCCCTTCGTTTTCCCCTTTCCTCTTCGTTTTCCCCTTTCCCTTCGTTTTCCCCTTTTTCCTTCGTTTTTCCCTTTCCCTTTGTTTTCCCCTTTCCCTTCGCCTTACCCTTTCCCCTTCATTCTCTTCGTCTTACCTTTCCCTCCCTACCATTTTTCCCTTTCCCTTTCGCTTTCCCTTTCCCCCCTGATCAATGTTGCTGCACCTCAACGTGGTGATCAGGTGACAACAAGTTTTTTAAAAAACTTGGCTAAGTCAGCAACAAATAGTAATTACATATTATATAAGTCATAAATCGATTTGTTCACTTTATTAATTTATATCACTAAATAAATAATGTGATATATCTAATTTTTTTAAGACTATTTGATTTTGAATTATTATGCAAAATTTTTCCATAATAACATTCTTTGGATTATCACGTCGAAGAAATTTTTAACATTCAAATTTAAACAATGATATTCTATATGTTTTAAAAAATCCTTTCAATCATTCCTTTTTTTTTGTGACACTGATAATAAAAAAGACCCTGAGAAAGTAATCATGACAAACTTTAACGGATACCGTCTTCTTCCAAAGAATCAATATGCGGCCAAAATGATATATAATTGTACAATAGCGTTTATCATTCGAAATTTTCTTAGAAAGTGATCAACAATGTCGCTTGATTACAAATAAGACATTTATTTAAAGTTGATCTTTATAATATTTAATAATTATAATAAAGAAGTTATATTTTCTTATCTAAAGCAAACTCAAGAAAATTACCTTTAAAAAGTTTATTTCTTACGTTAAATTATTGATATTAACTAAACCTATATTGCAACGTAATCTGGACTTTCGCCTCACTCGGTTTAGATTATCATGAAATTTTTGCAGTTAAGATTGTTGACAAATCTGAAATGTGTGTTATCGTTACTTTTGCGAATAAAAAGTTTTGTAAATAACAGTATGTAGTTTCATAATAAATTTTTTTTTTTAATCGGCTTTTCTTCAAAGATTATTTTGATCATCATTTTTTAAGAAAAAAAAAAAAAACTTGTTTGTCGTGGCTTGTGATCGACATAATTGCACATAATGCATACAATACGTCCTTATTGTTTACCTTACTTGGCGTCTGCATTTTGCATTTTGTATGGTTATCCTTATATATACTCACATTAATAAATATTTATACTTCTCATCTCTGGAGTCAAATACTATTATAAAGAATATATTATACACCGTCTCTTTAGGAAGAATTTCAATATAATTATTATAATGGCTAACAGTAACGATAAAGGTAAAAGAAATAGTTTGAATATTTAATTTTAATTAGAATATTCTAAATTTTGAAACGAATTTGTAATATATAACCAAAACTAGTTTCAAGTACCAGTACCGAGGAATCTGAAGGTAAATTAAATATTGAAATAATTTTTTAAACAATTTTCATATTATTTTATCTTATGTAATATTCAACATATAATTTGAATTATTCCTAATTTAATAATTATTTTAATTAATTAAGATCGTAAGTTAATATAATGCGAATAATAATTGAAAATTATTTGTCTTCATCGTATTCTAAATAACTAAATCATTTGTTTAATGATTAATAATACTTTAGTTAGTAAGTAATTATCAGTTATTTATCTTTTTACTGTATTTTTTTGCATAATATTCAAATAATCAAATTCTTTGTTTAAATAATTATTCATTAATTAATAATGTTATAGATGGTAAGTTATTTAATTTTATTAATTATTTAATTTTTCGTATATTTCAAAACTAATAATTATATTCTTTATTTAAATATTTAGATTGTAAGTAATATAATTAATTTTTTTTTTTATATCATGTACTTTTGTAATAATGTTTTTACCTAATTAATAATAATATTACAGGGTGTAAGTTATATGATATCTATGTTTCTGTAAGTTGTATATAACTTAAACTAACTAAAAAAAATAAAAATTTTATTGATAATTTATTTTAGTTGGTAAGTTACAAGCTATTTATTTAATTCTATTAGTACATGTTTATAAGATATTTACATATAATTTAAATTAACTGAATTATTTTATTTTAATAATATAGAGAGTGAGTTATTTTACTTATTTTTTTTTAATATTATTATAAAATATTTGTATAATATTTAAACTAATTAAATTCTTTATTTAAAAAATATTTAATAATATAGCGTGTAAGTAATAAGTCATTTATTTAATTCCATTATTACATGTTTAATGACATTGTTTAAACTAATTAATTCTTTATAATAATAATATAGCATGTAAGTTAATTATTTAATTTATTTATTAAATATTTTAATATACTAAAAAAAATATTTATTTAAAAAAAAAATTGTATTTATGTAGTTGGTACGTAATAAGTTATTTATTTAATTTTATTATCATATTTTTATATAATATTCACATAATAAACTAATTAATTTTTTATTTAACATAATTTTTTTTAGTTGGTAAGAATTCTACCATTACATATTTATGAAATATTTACATGTGATCTAAACTAACTAATTTTTTTATTTAAAAAACTATTAATAATGTAGAAAGTGAGTTTGTTTCAGGTTATTTAATTCTATCTGTTGCATATTTATATGATATATACATATTATTTAAACTAATTGAATTTTTTTTATTTAAAAAAAATTAATTTGGAATTTATTTTAGATAGTAAGTTATAGTTATTTATTTAATTCCATTATTACGCTTCATATATAATTTGAACTAACTATTATTATTAAAAAATTATATAGCCTGTAAGTTATATGTCATTTATTTAATTTTATTAGGCCACTGACAAGTGTCGGACGTTACACGTGATAATAATTATATTTTAATTGGTTACCTATCTTGAAATTTGTTATTGGATTACGGGCGTTACGTAATAATATTTCGCCCCTTATTATAAAATTTATACTCTTTATTTAAAAAACGGTTTAATGATTTTTAGCAAGTGAGTTATTTATTTTATTTTTTATTTTATTTATTTTATTATTACTTATTTTATGACATCTAATATAATTAAATAAAAAACAAATATTGGTAATTTTCTTAGGACGTAAGTTATACATGAGTTATTTATTTAATTTTATTATTAATATATATATATATATTTAATATTGTAATTTAAATTAACTAAATTCTTCATTTAAAAATTATTTGGTGGTTATTATAGTTGGTAAGTTATTTATTTAATTCTATTATACATATTTATTTATACGCTA
This sequence comes from Oehlia diaphana, assembly GCA_003833135.1. NCBI lineage: Eukaryota > Fungi > Glomeromycota > Glomeromycetes > Glomerales > Glomeraceae > Oehlia > Oehlia diaphana. The sequence goes on along the minus strand of QZLH01000092.1, from coordinate 82,277 downwards.
TTTACAATAATTTAAACTAACTTTGGTAATTTATCTTAGATTGTAAGCTATAAGTCATTTATTTATTCCTATTATTGCATATTTATATAATACTTATGTAATTTGAACTAAATTCTTAATTTATTTAATAATATACAGGGAGTAAGTCATTTAATTAATTTGATTATTACATATCTATTATAAAGTTCGCAATTTTAGCCTACATTACGAATGTTATTGGCTAGCATTATGTGCAAAAAGGCGGACTTTATGATATATAATATTTAATTATATTTAAACTAACTAAATTCTTTTTAAAAATGGTTAAAAATATAGGAAGTGAGTTATTTAATTTTATTGTAGAATATTTGTATATAACATAGACTAACGAAATTCTTATTTAAAACATCACTTGGTAATTTTATTATAGTTGGTAAGTTATTAATTTAATTCTATTATATATCTGTTTAAAATTTACATATATTTTAAACTAACTAAATTCTTTATTTAACAAATTATCCGGAAATTTATTATAGCTGGTAAGTTATAAGTCATTTATTTAATTTACCATTATACGATTATACAAAATATTTACGTGATTATTTAAATTAATTATAATTTAAATTTTTTATTTTAATAATATAGAGAGTAAGTTATTCTATCGTTATGTATTTAAATAATATTTACGTATAATTTCAGTTAAATAATCAAAATTCTTTATTTAAAAATCAATATTTTAGTTGGTAAGTTATTAATTATTTATTTAATTATTATATTATAATGCAATTATATAATACTTGAACTAACTTTTCAATTATTTAATAATAGAGAGTGAGTTATTTATTTAATTCTATTATTATTTGAAAATATTTACATATAATTTGAATTAACTAAATTCTTTAGTAAAAAAATTATTTGGCAATTTCTTTTAGATGGTAAGTTATAAATCATTTATTCAATTGTATTATTATATCATTAATACTATTATATATAATTTAAATTAAACTAAATTCTTTATTTGTAATAATATAGATCGTAAGTTATTCTTTATTTGCATACTTTTTATATGAATTTAAATTAACCTAAATTTTTTATTAAAAATTATTTTATAATAAGCACGTATGTTATTTATTTTTTTTTTTTTTTTACATAATTTTTACGTAATTTAAACTAACTAAATTTTATCTAAACCTAAACATATTTAATATATAGCACGTAAGTGACAAGTTATTAATTTAATTCTATTTTATATATTTACAAATAATTTAAATTAACTAAATTTTTTATTATAAAAATTATTTTGACAATTTACTTATATTAGTTGGTAAGTTATGAGTTATTTATTTATTCTATTATTATATATTTATATAATATTCACTAATATATTTAAAACCTTTTATTTAAAAAATTACTTAATATAGTGCGTAAGTAATAATTATTTATTTGATTCTATTATTATATATCTATTTGATATTTACACATACATAATTTAAACTAACTAAATTTTTTATTTAAAAAAAATATTTAATAATATAGGGAGTAAGTTACTTATTTATTGATAGTATTATTATACGTTAGCATAACATTAAAATTTATGTTAACTAACAAATTTCTTATTAAAATATTTGACAATTTATTTAGATTGTAAGTTATTTATTTCTATTATTATATATGATATTTATATAATTTAAACTAACTAAATTATTTGTTCTTTAATAAAAAAATACAGCACGTGAGTAATTTGTATTATATTTTTATAATGCATACTATAATTTAAACTGACTTCTTTATTTTGAAAAACTATTTAATAATATACTAGAGAGTGAGTTATTTATTTTATTCTATCATTATTATATATTTTATTGCATTTTCATATAATATGAACTAATTAAATTTTCACTTAAAAAATTATTACATCTTCTAGTTGGTAAGTTAGAAGTTATTTATTTATTCTATTACATGTATAACATTTTTATTTAATTTAACTATATTTTCTATTTGAAACATACTATTTGTGTATTTTAGTCGGTAAGTCATAAGTTATTTATTTAATTTTATTTTGATATTTATATAATATCATTTAAATGACCAAATTAACCAAATTCTTTATTAAAAAATTGTTAATAATATAGAGAGTAAGTTATTCTATTATTATGTATTTATATAATACCTGTTACATATGATTTAATCTAATTTTTCTAAAAAAATTCTAAATTTTTTTTTTTTAAAAAAAATTAATAATAATCTAGAAGGTAATTTGTCTATCGCATATTTATATAAGGGTGGGAAAATTAACCGGTAAGGAATTAACGTTAATGCCGGTAGTCATTTTGATTTTGGCAAATTAGTCCAAGTTTGGCTTAAAATAATTTTTAGACGTGCTGATCTGTCAACAAATGGGTTGACTTCGAATTATGTAATTCTGTCCACCGGTTAATTTTCCTCCCGGTTAAAATGTAGTTATTTTCTTTATATAATACTTACAAACAATTTAAAAAAAATAATAATTATTAAACCCGTCATTTAATAGATGGTAAGTTATGAACTTATTTATTTAATTCATATTTAAATATATTTAAATTAACAAAATTTTTCGTTTAAAAAATTGTTCAAAAATAAAGAAAGTGAGTAATCCTATTATTGTATATTTATGTAATGTTTATATATAATTTAAACTAATTTGATTCTTTATTTATAGATTGTAAGTTATAAATTATGATATTACATTGTTTATATGATGACTGTATATGATTTATTGATTAAATTCTTTATTTAACAATAATCGTTAATTTATTTTAGATTGTAAGTTATAAACTATTCTATTTGATTGTATTGTTATGTATATGTATATATTATTTAAACTAACCAAATTCTTTATTGAATAATATAGTTCGTAAGTTATAAGTTACTTAATTTAATTCTGTCATTATATGATTAATTGAAGTTCATATATAATTTAAACTAAATTCTTTATTTATAAAATTATTTGGTAATATAGGAAGTAAGTTGTTTATTAATTCTATTATTACGTATTTATATGATATATAATTTAAACTAAATTTGTTATTTAATAATGTAGAACGTAAGTTGTAATAAATTATTTATTGAATTTTGTTATTATATATTCAATAATATAAAATTAACTAAATTTTTTTAAAAAAATTGGTTGATAATTTATTTAGATTTTTGTAAGTAATAAGTAATTTTATTATTATATATTTATGTGATATTTGCATATAATTTAAACTAACTAGATTCTTATTTTATTTAGGTTGTAAGTTATTAGATATTGATATCCTTGTATATTTACTGCATTAATATTCACAAATAATTTAATTAACTTAATTCTTTATGTTTGATTATTTAATCTAGTTAGTAAGTTAAAAATTTTAGTTATTATTACATTACTATTTATGTAAAAAATAAATTGAAATTTATCATTTATTAAAATTTCCAATTAATTTTAGGGTAAGTATTAATGTTATTTTTTTTTAATTTAAATATCTCAACGTAATTTTTTAATGATTTTTAATTATTTAAAATTATTAAGATATGGAAAAAGTGGAAATATAATTATGGATAATTTTATTTTAGAAAAAAAGTTAAAATGGATTCCTTATAAAAAATTTAAAGATGTTGAATATCTTAATGAAGGAGGATTTGGTAGTGTTTATAAAGCTACTTGGTTAAAAGAAAATGGTGATATGGAAGTAGTTCTTAAATGTCCCAAAGATTTAAATGAAAATTTAAGTAAATTTTTAAGAGAAGTAAGATATATATTATTATAACATTTTATTTATTTTTTTATTTAACTTAAATTATAATTTATTTATATTAATTTATTTTAATAATCTTTAGTGGAAATATCATGAAAGTTGTTTAGATTCAACTGAAATTATTAACTTGTACGGATTTACAAGAAATCCAGATTTGAAATATATGGCAATAATGGATTATGCAAATAAAGGCAATTTAAGAGAAAATTTAACAAAAATAATTAAAAATAATTGGAAACAGAGATTATATATATTATATAAAATTATTTCTGGACTTCATAAAATACATGAACAAAATCTTATTCATTGTGATTTTCATGATGGTAATATTTTAAAACATAATAAGTATAAAAATAATTTAAAAGATGATGAAAGTAAAGATGATGAAATTTATATTAGTGATTTAGGATTATGTCAACCTTTGGAATCATTTTTAAACAAAGATAGTATTTATGGTGTTATACCATTTATGGCACCCGAAATTTTAAGAGGTAAATCTTATACTCCAGCTAGTGATATATATAGTTTTTCTATGATTATGTGGGAATTTACATCTGGAGTTCCGCCATTTAGTGACAGAAAATATGATGATATTCAACTTAGTTTAAGTATTTGTAAAGGTACACGTCCTGATATTATTAAAAATACTCCACAATGTTATATAGATTTGATGAAAAAATGTTGGAATGGAAATCCATTAGATAGGCCATCTGCATTAAAAGTCAAAAATATCATTAAAAATTGGATTTTTAATCCTGAAATCAATGATATAAGTGATATAAATGAAGAATTAAAAAGCAATATTATGGAATTTATGAATGCATCAATTCAATGTAACAATTTAATTACCGAATCTCATCCACAAGTATGCCATACAAGCCGCTTACTTAGTTTGACTAGTAATGAATTGAATGAAATTCTTGAAAATGAAGATACACATGTATATTATTTAAGTCATTCTACTAGTGAAAAAGTGAATGAAATTCAAGAAAGTGGAAGTCTGGGAGAGTTTATCATTATTAATGAAGGTATGTAATATTATAAAAATAAAATAATTTGCAAATAATTTTATATTAAATTAATTATTTTATTTAATTAATTAGATACTGAAAAAGATGAAAATTAGAATTATTTTTAAACTTTTTTTTTAAATGAGATGATTTGATATTATTGCTCATTTAACAATTTTTTCTTTATATGTTTATTTTTTTTTTTTATTAAAATTATTTAAACACTAAAGTTAGAGTAGTAAAATATTTTACAAAATTTCTTAGTTTGTAATTTAAATAATTCTTAACTTATTAAATATTCAAATTCTCTTTTATTTTATTAGAATTATTTAAACACTAAGGTTAAAGTAGCAGAATATTTTACAAGTTTTTTAGTTTGTAATTTAAATAATTCTTTTTTTTTTTGTAACTTATTTAATTATTAAATATAAATCATCACATTGAATTTTGCAATATTTTAATATGTGTATTTGAATTAAAAGCTTATATGATCACTTGATTAAATAATAAAAAAATAAATTAAAATCATTCTTTAACAACTAGGGTAATGAAATACAAGTTAGTGAGACTTTAAATATTATATTTTGTTTAGTTATAACTCATATATGACTGAAAATTTATGAATATAAATTTAGCAAAATGTTTTTTTACCAAATTATTATCAAAGAACATAGCGTAGCATTTTTTTTTTTTTTTGTTAAATTGTTATCAAAAAAGAGAATATCAAAATGTCATCAGTGGTGATTTTCACCAGTCCGAGATTAATATTAAATTAAATAATTAACTAGTACACATATTAAACAGTTGTTTTATATGTGAATTTACAAGAAGAGGTCAAAAAAAGACTGTTTTTCAGATAATTTTTGAGAAAAATGCAAGGTTTCGATTTTTTAATTTTTTAATTTTTTACTTTACTAAAAGTTTTTTTGACAAAAATTTCAAAATTTTGTCATAGTTAACATCTTGTTATCTTTAAGTTAAAATTTTTCAATCAGTATTTTTTAACTCTGGCCAAACTGAAATTATAAAACAGCATAAATTTTGGTCCCGATCTTTAGAGATAAAAATACTTTGAAGAATTTCTTTCGACTAGGCTTTTAAATCCATATCCACCAAGTGTTCAAAATCCATCACAAATATTTTGGGATTGTTTTACAAAAAGTTTAATACAAAATCCAAAGGGTCCTGATGGGATACAATGAATTTTGTCTGCTTTTGCACATCAATTTTCTTATCAAGAATTACAAAATAGACTTGTAGTTAATATAATATGAACTATATTCTTATATATTTTTATAAATAAATCTGATGAAATTAATTTGGGGTTTCATCTATAACTAGTAAATATGCTACACTCAATAGTTTAGGATGCTAACAGATAAAAAAACCTATAATTATACATAACTCACTGGTCAAAGTGATGTGATGTACATGGAGTTTGAGACTTGGAAATTGCCAATACACTTATTCTTTTTTAACAAGTTTAAGATGTGATTGCGAAATTTCAGTTAAATTTGATTTACAGGTGGAAATGAAGAAGTGTACAGAATAAATCACATGTGAAAACTTGGTTCATAAATTTATCAAATAAATTATTGTTAAATTTCGATTAAATTCAAGCAAATTATTTATTAAATTTTATAGAAAATTACGAATTAAATTATGATTAAATTTCAAACAAATTATTAAATCTCATATAAATTTTTGTATAATTACGATTTTAGTATACACCTTCGGTTTTAAAGCAAGGGACTTTATAACGCTCATCAACCCATTTATCATGTTCTCAAAATCTGGATCTTCAACGATACTGAATGTTGTACTGTACCAACAACAAATCCTACAACATTTTTTGTTAAAGATTCTTGTTTAGAAGAACAATGTGGTTTAACATTATTGGTTTGTTGAGGATTTATTAGCTCATCTTCTTGATATTTTATTGCAATGGCTTTAGAATCTGGTGTGCACCTGATAAATGTGTTTTCATAGAACTTGGTGAACCACACCATGCAAGAGTTTTTCCACACTCTCCAATTTGACAAATAACTTTTGTATTATTTTCATTAAATTTAAAAAATCTTCAAACCCAACTTGTTTTAGGTTTTGTAGTTTTGGTTAAAGGTTTTTTTTCTTTTTTTTGATAAAGATTTTTTATTTGTTTCTATATCATCATCAATAATTAACATCTAATACATCAGAGATGCTGGTTTCTTGCACTGTTACACAACTTTTTTCTGACAAATTATCTGTTTCATATTCATAATTAGAATCATTCTCACTTTCTTCTGTTATTTCTTGTGCCAAATTCTCCTCTTCTGCTTCTTTCTCTTTAGCTACTTGTTTGTGTTTACTTCGTGTAGTGGTTGCCATAATTTTAAGTAAAAAAGATAAAGTTTTACCGTGTGAATTATTTTATTCATTAAATTTTGTAATACAAACAGATGTCATGAGCAAAGTAAACATAATGGTTCAATAAATACGTGATGTGCTGATAATGCTGATCACAGACTTAAAAATTATTTGCGAAAAATTGTTAGAAAAATATTATTTTATGTTTAATTAATATATAAAATTAAAGTTATTTTACTATACAATAATTAAATGAAAATAAATTAATTTATATAAAAATAATAAAAAATAAATTAATTAATTAAAAATTATTTCAATAAAATATAAAATGTTAAAAAAAATCGAATTACTGCGCCACAATAAAGATTCGATTTTTGATTAATTCGATTTTGCTAGAATCGATTCCATTCTCTAATTTGGAGGAAACATATTTTGTTCCATCAATACTATGGTATAGTGATGAGGTATTTTTTTAGCAATATTAAGTTTTTACAAATTCTATTATTAAGTATGATAACAATATAGATTTCAATTTAGGCTTTTAAAATACATAATATTATTGATGCAGAAGTTGAATGTCAACATCAATTAAAATTATACAAAGGTTCTGCGGGTGGGATGATCAACTCTGTGTATCAGTAACACTTTCAAATGAACCTAAATTTTCAGATAAACATCATTCATTCCAAAATGTCCAACATCTTCAAATTTTCTGCAATGGGCTATTAAATCTACAAGTCAAAATACACTAAATAATTCAATGTTTATGTCTGAAATTTCGGGTGAAAGCATTGGTTCTATAGCAGTTAATACTGCAGGTAAGATTTAAAATATGGTTACTACTAATAAATGTTAATATTAAAATATAATAATTACACTATATGATAATGACTTTTTTTATAGAAATTTTCAAAAATGATTTGATGAATTTATTAGACAAGCAAAATATAAATTTGAACAAGTTTTTACATTAGATGAAAATAATCAGGTAATATTAATTTAAGAATTTTTTTATGTATTTTATACAACTAACAGCTAATTATTTCATTATTTGTAGATATGTAGATAACAACGTATTCTTGATTCAGGCTGAATCAGAAGAATCTTTGAAGCCGCCTAATAAATGACGTAAAAAGCTGTTGTTTCAACCACTTGAGTAATTAGTTCTAATGGTAGAACTAGTAAGCTTTCTAATATTTCTTTTTTCATTTATTAATAATTAAAGATTTCAAATTTCGTATTACATTTAGTAGGATAATATACAATTAATTTGAGTAACATGTCATTACTTATTTCGTTAAATATAATAGGAATTTAAATGAATTTGTTAGTAATGTAATGAAAATGTCACATTAATGTCATTGAATTGTAATAAAAATATCTTTTAAAATAATAAATAAAATATAATAGTTTAACGCAAAAATAAGTAAGATTTCATCTTGGTGTAATACAGATGTAAACAACATATAAATGAAGTTTCTATTATCAAAAATGAGATGGAAACTTAATGGAAATGGGACAAGTTTCCAAGAATATTAAAATTTTACATTTATTTGAAATTTGTGATAAATCTACTGGAAATGGGTCATGTGATCAAAGTTACACGACTAGAAATTTGTAGTACATAGGCCAACTTCGACCAGTGACTAAAGAAATAGAAAACCAATTTGAAGCCTTTTTTTTTTTCAGACAAAGCAAATGTTAGTATAAATTTGTATAAGGTTGATCTAAGAACTAATCATTCAATTCTTTACTTACTTGATAAAAAAGAATCTTTATGGAAAAGATTTCAGAAAATTATCCTAATGGTATGAAAAAATGGTACTTATAGCACAGATCGAAGATAAAGATGATCAATGACCATAGTTCTCTTCAGTCCTACATGCAAAAGACCAGACCACATAAGATGCAGTCTCTTATGGTCCTCACTGATCATGTGATAAACCATAAGACTGGCAGTCTTTTTTTTAGGATTACAGTCTTCAAAAGACTAGTAACAATATATACTATTAAATCCCTATAAAAAAAGTAGATACGTTTTTTATACTGAAAGATACGTTATGTGTACTGAGATATACGTCTAGATACGTCTAGATACGTTTTGAGATACGGAAAAATGCACAATTCCG
>QZLH01000092.1:59951-72292 GCA_003833135.1 Oehlia diaphana | reverse complement strand
TGTGCATTTTTCCGTATCTCAAAACGTATCTAGACGTATCTAGACGTATCTAGACGTATACAAAACGTATCTTTCAGTATAAAAAACGTATCTACTTTTTTTATAGGGAATTATGGTACAATATCAAAATAATAGTGAAATATTTATTTAGTGAATTTTTATTTATTTTTATCATTATTAATCCTTTTTTTAAAAAACGATTCAGAACAAACCCTTCAAGTGTGAGAATATTTGAAATAAATATTCAATAACAAAAAATATATTTATTATATAGTTCACTGAGGATAATAAAATAATTACATGCATTATGCTAAACAAATAATAAAAAAATTGAAAAACATATATAGCAATGTTTATTTATATATTTTTGTTTAATTTATTATTTATATGAAATCTGGTAATTTCAGCTTTTACGGGATAATGAGCATGCCAACTGGCTAAATTATAAAAACTAAACAGTTTAATACAACCAGTACTCAAATATCAAAAATTGTGACTGATTAGCAAATGTTAGTTCTAACAAAACATTTTTACTTAATAATTAATTTTTAACTTTTGTGAATTGATAGAATTGTAAATCATAATGAATTACATCTATTCTGGAATATATGATGCATATTAGTTAGATGTTTGGAATTTTCTTGTGGATTTAACACAAATTTTAGTTATAATTAAATCTAAAATTTTTGTTTCAATATACTATTAATATTTACTAGAAATACATTTAATACCAGGGACTATTTCTCTGTATATTCTTGGTAATATTAATGATTTATTTATAATTTAATGAATGATTAGTATCCGTGTTTAAAAAATAAGTATAATAAATATTAATACTAACAATGATAATGAAATCAAAAAAAATAAATAAAATATAAAAAAAAATAGAATAAAAATGAAAGAAAATATAAAAAAATTAAAATAATAACTAGACTAAGTTTTGGGTTGAGCCAGCCCTTTTAAAAGGACTAGATATCTTTCAATATAATTTTATGGCAATTTTATGCAGTAATAACTTCTCTTACTGCTGCTGATTTACATAATTCAAATGCTTTTATTTCATTAACTTCAGCAGTTCCAATTCCTTTTTCATAACAATATCCAAGATTTTAGTGCTACTTCATCACCACTTTCTGCTGCTAATTTATATAATTCAAATGCTTTTGTTTTATTAACTTCAGTTCCAATTCCTTTTTCATAACAATATCTAAGACTAAATAGTGCTACTTCATCACCACTTTCTGCTGCTATTTTATATAATTCAAATGCTTTTGTTTCATTAACTACAGTTCCAATTCCTTCTTCATAACAACATCCAAGGTGAAATTGTGCAACAATATGTCCTTTTTCTGCTGCTAATTTATATAATTCAAATGCTTTTGTTTCATTAACTTCAGTTCCAATTCCTTCTTCATAACAACATCCAAGGTGAAATTGTGCAATAATATGACCTTTTTCTGCTGCTAATTTATATAATTCAAATGCTTTTGTTTCATTAACTTCAGTTCCAATTCCTTCTTCATAACAATTTCCAAGGTTAAATTGTGCAACAATATGTCCTTTTTCTGCTGCTAATTTATATAATTCAAATGCTTTTGTTTCATTAACTTCAGTTCCAATTCCTTTTTCATAACACCATCCAAAGTTGAATAGTGCATCTGAATGTAAAATATTTTTAACTTCAGAAGATGATCTAAAATATCAATAATATATTATTATAATTAACAAATGGCTCAACATATATTTGATATTGAAATTACATTAACCTTTGAGTATCGTCTATATATATATCAAAATCTAAATCATCTGAAGTATAACCTAAGAAATAGAAAGAAACTTAATATTTAATAAGAATTTTTTTAAACCATGCAATAAATACCTTTATGCAAAGAGGATATCAAAGACTTAGAAATAAGTTTACTATTAAAAATAAATAAATTAATAATTAAATTCAAGCATATAAAATTTCATATATTATATGTTATTATTACCTTTGAGTATTATCTATGTCTATATCAAAATCTAAATCATTTGAAGCATAACCTAAGAAATAGAAAGAAACTTAATATTTAATAAGAAATTTTTTTAAACTATACAATATTAAATACCTTTATGCGAAGAGGATTTCAAAGACTTAGAAATAAGTTTACTATTAAAATAAATAAATTAATAATTAAATTCAATAATATAAAATTTCATATATCATATATTATTATTACCTTTGAGTATCATCTATGTCTATATCAATATCTAAATCATTTGAATCATAACCTAAGAAATAGAAAGAAACTTAATATTTAATAAGAAACTTTTTTAAACCATACAATATTAAATACCTTTAAGCGAAGAGGATTTCAAAGACTTAGAAATAAGTTTACTATTAAAATAAATAAATTAATAATTAAATTCAAGAATATAAAATTTCATATATCATATATTATTATTACCTTCGAGTATCATCTATGTCTATATCAAAATCTAGATCGTTTGATATATAGCCAAAGAAATAGAAAGAAATTTAATTTTTAATAAGAATTTTTTCAAACCATATAATAAATACCTTTAAGCGAAGAGGATTTCAAAGATTTAGAAATAAGTTTACTAATAAAAATAAATAAATTAATAATTAAATTCAAGAATATAAAATTTCATATATCATGCATTATTATTACTACCTTCGAGTATCATCTATGTCTATATCAAAATCTAAATCTTTTGAAGCATAACCTAAGAAGTAAAAAGAAACTTAATATTAATAAGAAATTTTTTTAAACCATACAATATTAAATACCTTTATGCGAAGAGGATTTCAAAGACTTTGAAATAAGTTTACTATTAAAATAAATTAATAATTAAATTCAAGAATATAAAATTTCATATATCATATATTATTATTACCTTCGAGTATCATCTATGTCTATATCAAAATCTAAATCTTTTGAAGCATAACCTAAGAAATAAAAAGAAACTTAATATTTAATAAGAAATTTTTTTAAACCATACAATACCTTTATGTGAAGAGGATTTCAAAGACTTAGAAATAAGTTTACTATTAAAATAAATTAATAATTAAATTCAAGAATATAAAATTTCATATATCATATATTATTATTACCTTCGAGTATCATCTATGTCTATATCAATATCTAAATCATTTGAATCATAACCTAAGAAATAGAAAGAAACTTAATATTTAATAAGAAACTTTTTTAAACCATACAATATTAAATACCTTTAAGCGAAGAGGATTTCAAAGACTTAGAAATAAGTTTACTATTAAAATAAATAAATTAATAATTAAATTCAAGAATATAAAATTCATATATCATTTATATTATTACCTTCGAGTATCGACTATGTCAAATTTATATTCTGAAGTAAAATTATTCAAAGAAAAACAACTTAATTTATTTTTATATAATAATGACTTTTCTTTTAATTATATAACACATACCTCTTTCTGAAATTGTTGAATTTATAGATGAAGATTGAGAGATAAGAAAATTTAAAGGCCTTTTAGCATAAATAGCGCTAGAATGCGATTTTTCATTAAATTCAAGTCCAAGTAGTTTTGATTGTATTAATTCTAATCGTTTCTTCTCAGCTTCATAAAATATTCCACCACTTTTTTTGTACCAATTATAAACGGTATCTTTAATTTCTGTTATGAATGGTCTTTTTGAGGGATCAGAATCCCAACATCTTATCATTAAATTAGAATAACACTCAGGAGTATCATTTGTAATTACAGGTCTTTTTCCGTCAACTACCTTGCAAATAAGTTTAATATCACTCGTATTCACAATATTATAAAATGGTTTACAACCTGTTGTTAATTCCCACATAATCATACCCAAACTATATATATCTGACTCTTTTGAAAATACACCGCCTCGGAACATTTCTGGTGCGATATAAGGTATTACTCCATATATCTCATTATTCGATGAATTGTCTGCTGGTTGCGATAATCCTAGATCTCCAATTACCCACTTTTTGTGATCATTTTTTAGCGATAATATATTTCCACTATGAAAATCTCGATGTATAAAATTTTCATTATGAATAGTCCTAAGCCTGAATAAAAAAATAAAAACATTTAATTTTACATAATTATTGATAAATATAATTAATTTTAAATAAAATATCTATATAAATACCCATCTGAAATTTGACATAAAATAGCTAATTTTGTGATCCACTTAATATTTGTAAAATTTTTTTTTAAATAATTATGTAAGTTTCCACCACTCGCATATTCCATTATTAACATATAATCTTTTTTTACAGGATCTTGCGTAATACCATAATATTTGACAATGAAAGTCGAATCATAACATCGATGGAGTGATTTCACCTAAAAAGTAATAGATTTGATTTAATAAGTTAAAATGTAATTACATAAATATTATTATAAATATTAATTACCTCATTTAAGAAATTACTTATATCGCGCGATGTTAAAAATTTTTTTACAGCGACATGAGTTTTGAACCAAGTTGCTTTATAAATAATACCAAATCCTCCTCTTGCTATTTCTTCTGAATTTTTAATTTGAGAATATGGAATCCATTCCATTATTCGTTTTGAACTAATATCTTTGAGTTCATGTTTAATAAAACTATATACGTTTAAAAGATCAGAATTTTTATTCATATTATTCATATAATCAGCGATCTTTTCATGATTATCAATATTAGTTCTAGTTGAAACAAGGAATTTATCTATATCGTGATTTCCACAGCTAATAATTTTAACGTCAATATCTATTTTTGATACTCTTTTGCATTTTTTACATGAAGTTTGATTTGCAATTCCAAAAATAATATTTGTTGTCAAACAATATCTACATCCAACATAAATTATGAAGCAATCTGAACACCATTTTTGGCAATCATTAACAAATTTTAGATTATGATTACAAATTCTACTTTTACTGGAAGCGTCCCACCATGGTAAGTAAAGAATTGGAATAATTGGAATAGACTTATTAGTAAAAGTTGATATTATCCACCCAGAAGAAATTAAGTAACAATCCGAACACATTCTTAACTCGGAAGAAGTCTGATGATAAACCAATTTTGCACATAGTTTACAATCTTTTTCTGTTACTTTATATGGTTTTGAAGTATTAATATGATCGTGATAATTATTAAAATGGGAAATCTCAAAGCAACTTTCACACCACTCTTGAATTTTTGGACTAGTTGCTAAATGTTTATAATTACATTTATCAAAATTTGCGAATAGGTGCACATCCAAGTATGTACTATTATCATTATTTTTTGTTATATCTTTAATATACGTTGATAAACATTTTTTACAATATTTTTGTTTATATATAAGTGTAAGAGAATACTTATTTCCACAATTACATTTGTTTTTTTCATTGTTAAATGAAATAAATAAAATTGGCTCAGGGCTAGACTTTAATTTTGGAGTTGGGTCAAAATAATTATCGCTATTTGTATTTGCACGCTCCATCTTAAGAATTTTTTTAAAAAAAGAAATGCTATATTTATATTGTATTTCGGTTTCGGAATTCGGAAAAATTATTCCCGATCGGCCAAATTAAGTGTTTTTATAATGTATGTAATATGCACGCATGAACATCAAAATACAATACAATAAATTACAATAAATTTTCTTATTGTTTCCCTTCCACGTAAGTGAATTGAAAGTCATATGTTGCAATATTATTTGGAAAAAATTTGTGTTTCTATTACTTTCATGGCAATTCCAACGATTCTGTACATTAAAATATATTCCGCCAAAGCAATTCTATTCATTATAAAAATGGATTGAAGATGATTTTGTGCTTTGCATAGTTAAAGCCAAATATTATTGAAAATATTACCATCGGTGAAACCATTCTTGTATTACAGCTGATTTCATAATGTACGGGACACTTAGCAAATTTTAAAGAATTCTGATATTCGGTAAAGTTCTTTAAAATTTGTTAAGTGTCCCGTACATTATGAAATCAGCTATAAAGGACCAAAGAAACTTTTTACTAAACAATATTTTAAATTAAAAATTAAGCAATGTCAGCTTGATCTTCAAAAAATAGTATTAAAATTTAATTAAAAAAAAAAATCAAAAAAAAACTTCATCAAGAATCTAATGAATTTACAATGAAAAAAATAATCTCAGAAAAAAACAATTCGAAACCTTACTTCTTCCAATAGAAATGTTCAAAAAAGAAAAAATAAGTTATCCAAAAAAAAAGAAATCTGAAGAACTAATCGCAAATTTAGGGATTGGAACTGGTTAAGGTTAACGGTTAATTAACCAGTTAAGGTGGTTAACCGGTTAAGATTTCTCAAAAACGGTTACAGCAAAATTCAAAATATATGGGACACAGAAAATTTGATTGTCTGGTTGTCGGGTTGTCAGGTAGCCGGGTTACTCGGCAGTATTTATTTATTTATTTATTTATTTTTATTTTAAGGTAAGCCAGGAGAATACACGAGAGGTTATTAAGAGAGGAAAAATTACATCATAATGAAACTACAACATGAAGACTTCGCCCAACAAATCAAGCCCTGACTAGAAAGAAAAAAGAAAACCTCCTCTAATATCTGACCGAATTAGAGTGGCAAGGAACTAAGAAAGAAAAATCTAGTACTATAGGTAGCTATACCATTAAAATAGAAGAACTTTGAGGGAAACAAAAAGTGGGTGTATCAATACATAAACAATCAGACTTTAAAGCTGAACCGTATTATTCTTTCAACCTCCTAAGGGTTGCCACCTGTAAATACTGTAAGAGGTGGAATGTTTCACACTATTGTAATTGTTAGAGAAAAGAGAAAAAGAAAAATAATGAAAAAAAAGAAATACACATAAACTATTAAATTGATAAATAGTAAAAATACGCTGCACTAACTATACTAGTTAAGAAGGAGAGAATCTGGACTGACTTCTATAATAGAAGTGTGTATGCAAATCCATTTACTCATATGAGCTAAATAATGGGAGTCCAAGTTGCTGTTATCGTTGGCAGTCCTTTTTAATGGACGTAAAGGGAGAGGATCATCAGGATCGTAAAAGTAGCACTTGGAATGAGACATATCGTGAAAACAATCATCGATTGTATCTTCTAACAATTTCCTTCTTTTATTAAGTTGTTCTAATTATGCATCCGTTTTCTTTCTTCAGTTTTAGACGTCGGTCGTTATCCATTAAGTTCTAGTGATTCTAGCACTAAGGGTATATATTCATGTCAAACTGTTTGCATTTGCATTAATTGATCAGAAAAATCGTGACAAAGTCTGTAAAGCAGAATATTCACATTCCAGTCTTGTGCTTCTTTATTTATTTGATCTTCAACTTTTTTACGAGCATCAGAAAGTTCCTTCATGGATTTGACCTTTCAAAGATAAGCAATATAACCTTTGGAACCTGGTATTAAAGGATGTCATTGAGCCTTTTGCTTAAAAGTGAGCCTATTATCTTCATTTCCTTTGTAGATGGGTTCATCTGGTATGAACAGAACCAATTCTGGTGGAATTGCATTATAGTTGGGGTCTTTTTTCACCACTGTGTGTTGTGATTTATGTGGTAAAGTTGTAACGAGATTTATATCATCTTTAAGGAAAGAAATGGGAGGGTCATTACAGAATGTTGAAGATATTCCTTCTGTATATGGATTCTGAACTTTCAATTGCGGTTTATCTCGAAAGTTGAAAAGCGGAAATTTATAAAATCGTTCTTCCAGAAAAGTGAATTTCTTCTTGTAGCGTAAATGCATGATCAATTTGTTGACGAAACTATTATTTAGACATAAAAATGTATTCATTCTAGAAGCATATGCTAAGCCTTCCTTAGTGACAGTGGCGGGATTTATTCCCACTTTATTACAGATACGTCAAACGTTACAATTAAAACATTTTTCTTGTCATGAGCGAACTTTTTGGTATTGACTATAGGAAAATTTAAGGTCAAACAAATGTTTTTTATACATATAACTATGTCACTTATTAACAATATTCTTTGAGTAATTTGAGTAATAACTTCTATAAAATGATAACCCTTGTCGTTTAGAAAATATAAAGACCTTATCTTGATTTTTCCATTTGCCATGTAATACTCTAGCATGATTCACTTTTGGCATAAAGGGCATATTAACAGTTGAATTAGTCAGTTTTGATCGATCATGATAACGTTCCAACATTTTTCCATAGTTAGCACAAGCTCGTCTATTGTTAGACATAATGAAAGGACTTGGTACTAAACAAGTACAAGAAATTGAAGGGTAGCGTAAACAAGATGCACAGCGTTACAAGGTGTATAAATTCCAAAGTAAAAACTATATTTCTTATAGGAAAAATTAAAGAAGTTTTTGTCAGGTGATTTCACCGTGATATTTGTTGACTACATGATTTTACTATATCAATTCTTTCCAATAATTTTAATCTAATCAAATTAAAATATCTATGTTGTATCTGTCAAGGAATAACTCGTTGTGCTGGAAAAAAGTGCGTGAGGCACTTGGATATTTGATATTTGTAATTTGGTACTCTACTAGTGGGAACTAATGACATATGATAGTCGTTTGTGTATATCTTTAAATGAATATCATTGGTATTAGGGAATTGATCAACAACCTCAAAAAAGAAACTTTTTGAACGCCTAAATTTGTAGATCTTGTTTAAACCGGCTTTGTGTGTTCTGGTCACGTGAAATTTTTCAAACAAGATGAGAAAAGAGAATTTCTTCTTGTCAAGGTTATGAAGTGTGTTATTAAGAGAAGATGGAGTATCTGGAATAATTTCCGCTGAATGTTTAACTGAGTTGTTCGCTTCATTTACTGTAATATCTTTATCAATAATAGATACTAAAACTGGAAGACTTTCCAAAATAGAAGGAGGTATTGTACACGCAATAACTGAAGAATTTTTTCCTTTCTAAGCAACTCCAACAGAGTAATCCGCTGTAGAGGTGTAGTTAGAACAGTTTCTGTGGTAGTTTCAGGTATAGGATTATCTGCCCTGGTGAAAGAAGTTGTGCGGGGTGTATCAAAATTGATAGAGATAAAAGTACTGGAAGTTATGGTCCTTGGGTTTGGACAGTTAAAGAACTAAAACCTCGTCGTATGCCTGAGGTGCCCGTTTAGAGCCTCTTTCCCTTTGAGTTTTCTTAGAAAACTAAAAAATATGAACTTGCAAAAATTTTACTGCAGGAAACTAACTGAATGGAAAAAAAGGAGGTTACTCAGCAGTAGGTTATTATATAATCTGATATACTACTATTATACTTATATCACATGTTATTTATACTTTTCTAATAAATAACTTACTGCCGAGTAACCTGGCTACCTGACAACCTGACAATCAAATTTCTCAAATGTCCCGTATATTTTGAATTTTGCTGTAACCAGCAGTTAATTAACCAATTAATTAACCGACTATTAACCGGTTAGACGCTCTAATTAACCGGTTATTAACCAATTAAGCTTTTTTTTGATGGTTCCAATCTCTACGCAAATTTAATAAAAAAAGAAAACTAATACACCTTTATCCTAAATAGATAAAACTTGTTTAATAGTGTAATAAATTAAGAACACTTGCAAACTTCAAGTTCTTACAAGATTTTGATCAACGAATTGTATGACATATAAAGAACATATCCAAGGTATTATTATTTTGAATAAACTAAAATTGTATTATCAATTAAGATATAAAATGCTATTTTCATTACATTTCTGGAAAAAAATGTCAAAAATTCTAGAATCTGAATTATAAATCATTCATTCAGAGAATTCTATAGCCGAATTCTTTGTTGAAGTATCATGCATCTGCATGAAATGAATGAAGCATGCAGTCATGCATGACAAATTGTATGTAAATCGAGTGCTATGAAACATAAAATAATTGTGACTTAATTTTTCAAAATTTAATGATTCTAAATAGGCAAGATTTTAGTCCCTTTATTGAATTAAACTACATGCAAAATCAGTTCAAAATTTTGGTTAAATATATTCAATTCTGTGCAAACTTCACATCTTACCTATCATATGAAATTTTTCAAATTTTTTTATAAACTTTTTTTTTTCCTTATTGCTTTTTTTAAAAAAATAGTCTTGATTTGCAAATATGTTATATATATTATTTTTACAGTTTTACCTTTTGGCTTTTCTTTTCCAAGAATAGACACTTCCAAAAATTTGTGGTGCAGCAGTATACTTTAATATCATTGTACTACGAACAGAAGTCTTATTTTTTTAAGTTAATTTATGGTCAGAGATATTTTTATGAATTAGTTTTAAATTTACATCAATGATATTTTTATAAATTATGTTTTAATTAATTTTCACTAGAGATATTTCACCAAATACGTTTTAAAATTTTTGTCAGAGCTTTTGACAATTATTTTAGCAAATATATGAGTTTACGAAGTACACTTGTAAATCAATGTGTAACCTCTTATTAATATTGTGCAAGTATAGTAATACAAAGTATAAAAAATATATATATACAAATGATTATAATTGTGATTAAAGAGTAATTTACATAAATATTAGTTAATTAAACTTTTATTAAAGTTTCGCTTTTCCACTTTCAATATGGATAATGTAACTACTAGTAATTTACAAAAATGTAAAAAAGTGTTGAAAACTATTAACGAAAATACAAAACTTGTAATATATGTCGTCATAAAGCTACTTTGCAATATGAACAATCTAATCAATCTAACACAGAGGTAGAACTTTTAACTCCAAAAGAAATGTCAAAACAATTATTTGAAAGAATTTTAGAAATCAACACTAATGAATATTTAGGAAATGATTTAACTAATAGTATAGATTTTAATTGCAATATTTCAAAAATTTTTTTGACTACGTCTTGATTTACTAATTTATATTCTTCTTACAAATCATCAACAATAATAAATATTTATGTGGTCGTGAAAAACCTTCATGGTGAAAAGGTTTTAAAAAGGAGTGGAATAATTTTCAAAAAAAGAAATTAATAATGAATATTTACTGATACTGAAAAGTGGATATGTTCTTGTTTAGGCTTTTTAAAAATCAATTTTTTCTTTGTAAGCATTTAATTTATTTATTTTAAGGTAAGCCAGGAGAGTACATTGATAATTTTAGACTAGAATAGCGAACTAAACCATAAAAAAAACCCACAATGTAATATAACTTCGCCCAATAAATCAAGCCTTAACTAGAATTATATAAAAGGACCTTATCTAAAACCCAGCCGAATTAGAATTGGTATCCAATTAAATAGTAAAAACTAATTAACCTGTATTATTCTTTCAGCAATCGCTGACACCTGTAAATACTATCATACAGTAGGTGGAATGGTTCACACTATTTGAAATTGTTGTTAGGTAAAAAGAAGAAAAAAGGAAAAAAAAACGTAACAAAGATAAGTAGGTAAATAATCTCCCTTTTTACTATTCGTATCGTTCCAATAATAACATTTTTTAGATTTGTGCGTAAAATAATGATTATTATAGTAATGAATATGCCTAGAATGCCTTTTGTTAGGACGAATTTCTAATCGTGTGGAATCAACAGAAAAGTTGATAGGGTAAAAGTCCATGAAATTTGCAGCTGGATTTAAATGGAAACGAGAAAAAGCCTGCGTTATATTATGCAGAACATGTGGACAAGGGTACTCTTATTCTTATTTAGATCGACTTGAAGACGAATCATTTGATCGTTATAATAAAGAGATAACTTGGTGTAATAACCTTCCCTTGAATTTAGTTCCATATATGAATATTTGACGGAGGAGTAAGCATCATTGTATCTAGTAATGTTCGTATTTTGTACCGACAAGAAGGTGATGTCTTCATCATTACTGTGTGATAAACTTGTCAAATTATGTGAAATCATAGTGTTATTCACACGCGCATCTGTACGTAATTATTGCTTTACAGAAACCTGGTATTTTGTGACTTAGCAGCCATGTGTTCGTCACCAAATATTTTTTAATTAGAATCTATCTCAGGACGACATTTTTTGCCAAATTTTCGATAATATTTTGATAAAGTTTTGACAAAAACTAGTCTTGAAATAGTGGCGAGCTGGAACAATAGTCTTTAAAAGATAGCAAATGACATCAAACATCAGTTGGAATAAATTAATCGAGACATTTGTATGACGTATCTGCGAGTATACAACGATGAATTGACTAAATTGTCAAAGATGTTAAAAATATTTTTTTTTTTTTGTTTTGTATAAGTTTTTTAAAGTGTTAAAATTTGTGAAATTAGATGTAAATACTTTTGCTAAAGTGTAATATTAATTTATTAACGTGTATATTTAATAAATTATAAATTGTAATGAATTATTGAAATATATTGTAAATTTAATTATA
>QZLH01000092.1:10939-22886 GCA_003833135.1 Oehlia diaphana | reverse complement strand
AATAAAGTCTACTATGTTTTAGCTTTAAAATAATACTTTCTATTTTTTGATTGGTTTATTGGTTAAAAAATTAACGTGACTTGAAAAATT
Source organism: Oehlia diaphana (assembly GCA_003833135.1). Lineage (NCBI taxonomy): Eukaryota > Fungi > Glomeromycota > Glomeromycetes > Glomerales > Glomeraceae > Oehlia > Oehlia diaphana. The sequence continues at coordinate 22,796 of QZLH01000092.1, read as the reverse complement.
GTCATTTTTTTTGCACACCACTGTATCTCATTATTCGATGAATTGTCTGCCGGCTGTGATAGTCCCAAATCTCCAATTACCCACTTCTTATAATCATCTTTTAATGATAATATATTTCCACTATGAAAATCTCGATGTATAAAATTTTCATTATGAATAGTCTTAAGCCTGAATGAATAAAATAAAAATATTTAATTTTATATGATTATTGATAAATATAATTAATTAATTCTTAAATAAATATTTATATAATAAATACCCGTCTGAAATTTGACATAAAATGGTTAATTTTATGATCCATCTAATATATGGAAATTTTTTTTTTAAATAATTATGTAAGTTTCCACCGCTCGCGTATTCCATTATTAACATATAATCTTTTATCTCGGGATCTTGTGTAATACCATAATATTTAACAATGAAAATCGTATCATAACATCGATGGAGTGATTTCACCTAAAATGACAGATTTGATTTAATAAGTTAAAATGTTAATCACATAATAAATTATTATAAATATTAATTACCTCATTTAAGAAATTACTTATATCGCGCGATTTTAAAAATTTTTTTACAGCAACATGAGTTTTGTACCAAGTTGCTTTATAAATAATACCAAATCCTCCTCTTGCTATTTCTTCTGAATTTTTAATTTGAGAATATGGAATCCATTCCATTATTCGTTTTGAACTAGTATTTTTGAGTTCATGTTCAATAAAACTATATACGTTTAAAGGATCAGAATTTTTATTCATATTATTCATATAATCAGCGATCTTTCCATGATTATCAATATTAGTTCTAGTTGAAACAAGGAATTCATCTATATTGTGATTTCCACTGGTAATATTTGTAATGTCAATATCTATTTTTGATACTCTTTTGCACTTTTTACATTGAGTTTGATCTGTAATTCCGAAAATAATATTCGTTGTCAAACAGTATCTACATCCAGAATAAATTATATAACAATATGAACACCATTTTTGACAATCAGTTATAAATTTTAGGTTATGAGAACAAATACTACTTTTGTTTGAAGCATCCCACCATGGCAAATAAAGAATCGGAATGGATTTTTCAAATAAAGTTGATTTTATCCATCCGGAAGAAATTAGATAACAACCTGGACACATCTTGAACCTGAAAGCAGTTAATTTTCCACATAATTTACAATATTCTTCTATAAACCTATGTTTTTTTGTATTATCATGATGATAATAATTTTTAATACGTGAAATTTCAGAGCAATTTTCGCACCACTCTTGAATATATTTCGTACAAAAATTTATATTTCTAATCGTCTCATGTTTAATACATTGAAAATCATTTGTATAAATAAGTATATCCAAATATCTAGTATTATTTTCTGTCGTATTTATTTTTTTAACATAAACTAATAAACATGTTTTACAATATTTTTGTTTAAATAAAAGTGTAAGAGAGTATATATCTCCACAATTAAAGCATTTATTTTTTTCATTATTAAATGGAATAAACAAAATTGGTTCTGGGTTAGATTTTAATAATGGTGTTGGACCAAAATTATCGTCCATTGTAATGATGCTTTCATAAAATATGAATTTAATTATTCTTATTGATCATCAACCACATTTTTTTTTTATCAGGTAACTCGAAACTTTATTAAGATTTTATATACGAGCCCTTAGTTTGATGATAACGAGACGGGATTTGTTTTCCGCTTGTGTTTCTGATTTCCAATCGATCATATTTTTGTACAACAAACAAATTCTTTAAATTCTTTTGAAATTTTCTTATAAGCTGATCGACTAACTATAAATTATCATGTACAAAGAAATCTCGAAATCCAGCACTTCTTTATAGAATAAAATAAGTTAAATTTCATTCAAATGTTTCTATTTAAGATATCATTTTATTAAGACCATTACAAATTAATTTTTAGTTTAACCTCTCTCTATTTTTGAAAATTTTAAAAATAATGTTCACATTTGTTCAAAGCACCCTCTCTCTTTTCCATAATTGAGTGTGGTACCGAATATTTTAGATTTTACCGAAAGCTCCCGAAATTTTTAATATTTAAATATCATATTTGTTTAAATTATTCCCTCCTTTCCCCCTCAAATTTTTCAGTCAGAAAGGCGGACGTTAAGCTAATTATTAGTTTGGAATGGCCTAAGTTTAAGCGAACCTCATATCACAAGATGACACAATGTTGCACGATTATATTTTTGAATATCAAAACGGAGTTTTAGAATCTCCATTAATAAAAGTATAATTTTGATAATTATTAATTGATCGACTAAGACTAACCATAAATTATTGTTTTGTACAGAGAAATTTATCTTTAGAATTTCTTTATAGAATAAAATGAATTTTCACAATAAACCTTAATTTAAATAAAAAATTTCATTTATTACTGACAATCATTATAGTGGGGCCCGGTAAAAAATAATAATCATATGAAAAAAGCAGTTAAATATATACAGTATATAAGTATATCTGATATAAACAATTTACAAATCAACTTTTTTTAAATAGAAAGCTTTCATTCATATAATCAAAATTGAAATAGATTTGCTCGGAAATTCCTTTAGTAATTTTTTATTTAATCGGCGTGTTCAAATCTATATAAGTATCGATTGTTTACGATGAGAATGATGACGCGCATTACGAAGAAAATCTATTTTATGTATTACATAAAACTTTTATATAACATTTCTATGGAAGGTTTTTTTTATAAATACTATGATTATAATCTCCAATATCACTGAGATCAGAAAACTTTTTCTATTTAAAGTTAACAACAACAAAAAAAAAAAAAAAGGTGTTTTAAAAATAAATAAATAAATAAATAAAAAGCAAACCCCCAAAAAATAGCGAAAAAGCAGAAAACAGTAAAAAGAATGGGTTCTAAAAACTTGCTCCACACAACGTTTGTTCTCTTTTTCGAGCGGGCGAAACTAGAAAAGTAGTTTTGCCCGCAGCATACTACCCATCATACTACCTTCATTTAATATCTTAACACATGAATATATTCTCTACCGCTATTCTTTTTTTTTGCGGGCGAAACTAGTATTATATCTCTCCTTTCCGCTTTTTACCTGCTTTTAAGTTCAAACGTAAATTAATAGAATAGCATTTCATTCAATCGATAAAAAATAATATTATACGATTTTATAAATTTATTTACATATTTTATATTTTAATATTTTTATTTATATAGAAGTTAAAAGTTTTGGCGTAGCGAACTCCGTTTTGCCAAAACCGATTTGTTAGTTATATTCCTCATATAGTTTTTGTTTAGTTTTTGTAATGAGAATTTTTTATTTTTTTTATAAAGTTTAAATGTTTAATATTTATTGTAAGCAAGGGTAATTAAAATTTATTACATTTAATAAACAAAAATTGTATGATTTCTAAATTTTTTTGAAATTTGTGTTAGAAAAAAAGTTCTTAAAAATAATTTTATTTGTTTACTTAAATTTTAGATTGAAGTTCGATAAACTTGGAACAAATAGTAATGATATACTTCGTTTAATTTGAAGTGCGTAAATAAAAAATATTTATTTACACATCTCTATCCTCTTTCCTTTTATGCATTATACTATTCTTTTCTTTTTCTTATGTTACCTTATCTAATTCTTTATTCAGAATCCCAACGTCTTTTCGAATAACACTAGGGAGAATCATTTATTATCAGCTTGCATTCGATTAAGCGTATTAGCGATAGAAGATTCTTCATTAGAAGACGGAAGCGGTGTAGGAACAAAATTTCTAACTATTGTGTCTGTAATTATAGGTTTTTTTCCATCAATAATTTGGAAATAAGATTGATATCATGCTCAATATTGACAAATATTTTATGACTTGTTGTTAATTCCCTATAATCATAACCAAAGTTCCAAACTATATACGTCTGACTCTTTTGAAAATACTTCACCTTTAAATATTTCTGGCGCGACATAAGGTATTACTCCCATTATTTGATGAATTGTCTGCCGGTTGTGATAATCCTAAATCTCCAATTACCCACTTTTTATGATCATCTTTTAATATATTTCCACTATGAAAATCCCGATGTATGAAATTTTCATTATGAATAGTCTTAAATACTAACTTAATATCATTTCACATAATTATTAATAGAAATAGTAATAATAATATATACCCATCTGAGATTTGACATAGAATAGTTAATTTTGTGATCCACTTAATATTTGTAAAATGATTTTCTAAATAATTGTGTAAATTTCCGCCGCCCGCATATTCCATTATTAACATATAATCTTTTCTACAGGACCTTGTGTAATACCATAATTTTAACAATGAAATCGTATCATAACATCGATGGAGTGATTTCACCTAAAAAAAATAGAATCGATTTAATAAGTTAAAATGTAATTGCATCCATTAATCATTCAAATGCAGATGATTATATCTGACCGATTATACAATGAAATTTATCTCAAGTCTTACTAGATTTCTTTTATAGGATAGAAATGAATTTTACAATGAACCTTAATTTAGATAATTATCAATGAAAATGTTTCATTCAAATGTTCCAATTTAAGGTATCATTTTATTAATTTTTTAAGTTGATCATCAGTTAAAAGGGCTATACTAATTTCTTTCATTGATTCTGGCTAGTGAACCGGGTCCAATTGATCAACATCTGGAATTTTTTGATTTGTAATCATTTGAAATCATGTCTTCTGCCGTCATTATATGGAATCCGACGGAATTTGTTTTCCGCTTGCAGTTTTGAGCTTTTCCTTTCCAATTAAATTATATTTTTGTACATCAAAATAGAGTCTTATCTTTGGAATCTAAAATTTTCTTTGGAAAAAGTATAATTTTCAATCATTAACTGTTTATCATTCAAATATTATAGAGTTATTAGGCACGGAGTATTCAATATGGAGGTGGGTGTTGAATGATTGGCTGTCATTGTGTCACGCAGTGGCACATGACAACAATCATTCAATATACGAAGTGCCTATAACGGTCCCTGGTTACGTGATCATAATTTTGCTCATATTCGGCATGTTACAATGTTACATCATTTATTGCCGGATATCATTTATTTCCGGCAATAAATGACGTAACTATAAATCATCATTTTACCTAGAATTTCTTTATACAATTTATAACATTTAAAATGAAAAATATCTCTATTTAAGGTATCAAGACCGTGGGCCAGGTAAAAAATATAAATTATATGAAAAAAGGCACAAGTAAAATACTGTATATATTAATTATAAGCAAGTGTATCTGATTTAAATAATTTACAAGCATACTTAAGAATAACAGGTATCCCAGTGAAATTTCCGTAATGAAAGTTGCTCTTTAACCTATTTAGAAACGACAAAGTGGATAATTCTCTTTATATTTTTTAATAATAGAGACTAAAAATAATTATTATGAGATCTAATGAAAGTGGTAGTGAGTGTCGGTGTATAATTGTGAAAATATTAATTTTGTTATTTGTACTTTTTTTTTAATGAATCTGTCTAATAATTACATTTTCTATTATTAGCGTTAGATATTTTTTGATACAAATTAAAATCGAAGAAATTAAATTTTTTTTTTTTTTAATCAATATACAATATTTATTTAATATTGTGTTAATATATATTATATTTTAATATATATTATATTTATACTATTTATATTTTGCCAATATTATTAATGAACAATTATAATTAAAATTACTAAATATCTAAATAATTAAATTCTTTTCTTTACTTTATTTATGTGTGCTATGTTTAATTTTTTTATAAACTATTCAAATTTTTTTTTTAATAAATCTTAACTCGTAATTTCTTTGTTTCAATTTACAATATATATATAGTATCGATTATTTGCCAGTTTGTATTCACCATACTTATGGGACCTTGCGGATTGTTTTGTTCAATTTTATAAAAGATGCCCTTTTACAAATATTTTCATGGGAGATACATACAGTAATTGCTGGAATTTGCGAAATACAGTAGTAGCATTGGTCATTAGTTTGAAAAATACAATTGCTTTATTTTTCCCTTTATAGTTTGTACAATTACTTTAAATTCATTTATTCAAGCAAACATATGTTCCAGAGATGAACAAAATGATTAGAATAATGCTGAATCCAGAAAATATTCAGATAATTATTAAATTATGAATAGAAATTTTATTATTTCTCATATGTATTTATGTATTTTATCATTGTAATAATTATTATTTAATTTGAATATAAAATTATTCTTTGCAAATATCATTTACTTTATATTTAGGACAAATATAAAATATCATAATGATTAGGCCTAGTTTGACCACTAAAACTACTAATTTGGAACCAAAACCGAACTAGTTAAAACATTTAACATTTCTAAGGACGAGGTTATTCTCTTATTATAAATACAATATAAATTAAAAAATTTATATATAATATTTATTAAATATTACATTTTCATAATTTTATTTTTTACATAAAAAGTTATCATAAATAAACTAATACTGTAAATTGTATGTAATTTTAATAATTTACTCACTATAATTTGAAATATAAATTGCAATTGGATCCATTGTAAAGTAACCCAAATATTAATAATACAGTATGTCATTATTATTTTATTATTACTAACAAGTATATATATGTATTTGATTTTTAAATTATATTAACCTTTAAGTATTTGTGTCTATATCAAAATCTAAATCTTTTGAAATATATCCTATAAGATAGAAGAAAATTTTTCAAGTAATGGTACACATCATAAAATGTCCTTAAAAGTTAAAAATAGTTAATCTATGTTTATTTAATAAGGGTAAATTTATTAACATTAATAAATTTTCAATAATTAATTTTTATCTGTAATAATATCTGATATATTTTACATAGAAGTGTATCATACTATAGAAAATTAGAAACAAATTTCATTAATAATTTAATTTATACACAATTTAAATAAAACGCTAATGATCAAACTCATTAAAAAAAATATATATGTATAGAAATAAAATAAGAAACCTACATTGTTTCGAATATGTTGCTAGAGGCTAGGATGTTGTTTTCAAGTAAACTTGGGAACAATTTATTGTATTACCAAAAAGAAATATTAATATTAAAGATTTATTTATTTTTTTTTTTTTTTAAAAAAAAAAAGGAAATTCTTAAAGATACTTAAGCCACAAAAATTGTAAAGAGGATGACTGCGAGTCTGCGACTGTATTGGTATTTAAACAAAGGCGTGTCCCGACTGTCACGTGTTAGTGTATATATGTGATGTTTGCAAATCTGTTGGGTGCCTGAAATGGAAAATATACAAAGCAAAACTATTTCATACAATTCAAAAAAAAGTTAAAAAGTATGAAAGGACGCTATCCATAAATAGTAATCCGCTTTATTCCGGGTAATAACCCATTCTTAGAACGATTCTATAGAATATTGTAATAGAAAAGAATCTTTTCTTTTTATATTAAAAAAGGAACTCCGAAGAGTTTCCTATAACTTATTTAGATTAGATCAGCGTAGAAAATTTTTTTTGCATTCTAGAATTTGATGCTGCATCAGCGTCAGTTGAAACCTTATTCTATTCTATGAAGAAATTTAAGTTGGAAAATTTTTGGTGCGACATGAAGAAGTTATAAATAATTAAATAATTAACAAAAATTGACATCATCATTTCAATTATCGAGATTTGTAGCGTAGCGTCGTAGCGATGTCGTTATACCACAAAACGATTAATTGCACGCAATCTTTATATCCACATTCATTAATATACTGTATAGTGTTATGATTAAGTCAATTTATGCTTGAATTTAACAAAATACTCGATTAAATACACGCTATCTAATTTATGAATTAAAATAACCCGAACATTTTTATTTTTAGAATGTCTCTTCATCATAATTACTATATAATCTCATAACAAACGGTTTAATTTATCTTATGTTTTACATAACGTATTTATTCCAACTTTCTTTATATGGGTAAATTATTAATCGAACGGCTACGGTCATACGTTATCTGCGCGCTACATGTAGCTGTAGCACTTTGTATAATAAACACTAATATCGTTCTTTTACTACCTTGTTAAGATCTAGAATTTATAAACGTTAGATGAGTATATTTTCTCAGTACTAGATCACCCAACATCAATTTTCTTATTCGTAATTTCCTTTCGTTTTTCTTTTAACCACTAATCTCTCAAAAGCAAAGTTGCCATTTATTTTCATAAATTTAAAACCCCTCGGAAACATTCCCGATATAAACGACGTACAGGAAAACATTAATCACCGGTTGCGATATGATTGAAGCATCGAAGCAATAAGCCCCACTACACAACAACAAAAATAATCAAACATATCCACGTTACATTTCTCTCGAAATGATCTTATCATCCCACATTCTAATCTCCTCTCATGTACCCCCTTTCGTCATACCCGATGCTTTAACCCAATTTAACATTTTTTAATTTTACTTTTCAAAAAAAAAACCAACACAATAATTATATTATCGATCATAATTCACATGTGACAGTATTTGCACGTGGTACTGTTTTTGAAAATAGTGAAAGAATAATAACGAGCTAGAAATATAATATTTTCTCGTAAACCTTTAGTGTAAGATTTCACATAGGACTCTTCATCCCTAACAATATTTTCGGAACTTGAAACTTGATAACAAAATTATATAGTTTATCATTATTTTTTTAGATATCTTATAAGATAGACGATACAATAAATTCTCTATATAATAAAAAAAAACAAATTTTTTATTCAAGGAGTGATGACTTATTTTGCATTTGTTTATATATATATTTTATTTGTCACTTTTATACTCTATATACTCTAAACAACAATTCCTTTTTTTTATTTTTATAATTTTCAAAGAGAGTATTTACAACAACAAACAAAAATAAAAGTATGTTCGATCGTCAAATAATAATAATTTTGAGCCTGGATTTTAGAAATAAGACCGCTCAGATTATTCAACAATTTTAATTTCTCGCCCATTTTATTAACAATGTAATGTTCTGAGACCATAAAATTTATAATTTGAAAATGAAATTTGCTGCGCTGTCCTCCTAACACGCTATTTGTATATTTAACCAATAACAAAAAATGAAATGAAGGTCATTTACAGAAATTTTTTTAAAAAAATACTGTGTATAATAGACATTCTTTTACAGAAGATCACATGTGCAAATGATCGCATAATTATCATAGAAAACCCAAAAAGAATTTTATTGCTTATCTTCACAATTATGATAATGAATGGATAATGTTGGTCATATGACGATAATATGACAAAAATATTCGGACATTTTGCAACACCTTTCTAAAAAACGTTTCCATAAATTACTGCGGAAATTTTATTAAAAGAAAATGGGCAAAACAAAGAAAACCTTATAAGAGTTTGTTCTAAACTTCACCAATAACTATATTAACATACTGAAAAGACACCTAGATGGGTGGTCCCGTTATGACACTGAAGACAAACTTAAGTTCTCACATGTTACTCAACATCTCGCTGGCAAGAGAGATACAATATCTTTTGATAATAAACATGACTTGGGCAGACCAGCAGCACATATTGATGGGCTTTTTATAATTTATACAGGGTATAATTTTAGGATCTCACAAATTAGTCCACCAACAGCTGGACTATTTACGTTCTCATTGCCCGAACATAACTTAAAACCCCAAAATTATACATACATCTTTACTAATCAATATATTAGCATTAATGAGACCATAAAAACTATCATCCGTGATTTTATATTTTTATTGATATTTTACGGGCGATGTTTATAGGACCCAGAAATATATATATAGGGGGTCAGGTGATGAAAAAATTTTTTTACTATGAAGCTGTACGCAATTTTTCAGGGCCGGAATTATGATAATGTCAGTCGGTTACTATATCAATAGACTCAAACCATACAATAAATTATGATTATTTGACGATATTCAGGAAATACCATCTTAAATAATTTTATGAATAGTATAGACACAATTTGTAATCAACGTGTATCTATTTCCTTGCTCACATTTTATGAAATAATTCCTATATTTCATCGCTAATTAGTCACATAATCATCTCAAATCAATATGAAGTTCGCATAAACTAATTAATCTGTGAAGATTGTACAACTTCATCTACTATGCAAATTTTATTATTAATCATTGTTGATTAATCACATGCATTTATTCCTTTTATTATTATGGAATTAACACTTTTTTTATTTGCACAATAAATTTTCTAATATGTTCTCTGGATTTATTATCTTAAATATTACTAAATTCTTATAATTTTGCGTTCATTTAGAAGGAAAAAATATTCATCTTGACTACCTTGACTATTGAATTTTCATTAGTCTGGTTGGTGAATCAAAAAAACTATTAAAATCTGTTAACCAATGTCTTCAAAATCCTAAAAAAAATTATTCTATAACCGCAAAAGAGCAAAAGACAATTGAAATTATATTATTAAGATTCATTGTTATATTAATAAATACTGTAAATATATGTAGTATGTACGTACTTAATGCATGAAGTATTTTATATATTAATTATCATCCTCTGGAAAATTAAAACTGATTTACAGACAATGGTATTGCACTCATCATCAAGAAATTTATCTTTCCTTTGTCATATGGTATTGAACACATGATGATTTGATAGAAATTGTGCTTGATGACTTTGATCATATTTAATTTCATTTTCATAATTGATGATAACAACGAAATTAATTACTAGTATTATTAAAAAATTTATTTTTTGGTTTGAACACTAATTTTTTGGTTTGAAAATAAGATCGAAAATAAAAAAAATTTTCAGTATTGGAAAAAAAGTGAAAAAAATAATTATTTTTCCGAAAAATAACCAATTGAAAAAAAAAAAAATCGAAAATAAATTAAGGAAAAATTTTTTCGGTATTGAAAAGAAAAAAACCAAAAAAATTTTATGGTATTGAAAAAAAAACTAGTTAAAAGAAATTATCATTTTTTTTTGGCCTTGAAAAAAGATCGAATAAAAATATTTTTTTCAGTATTTGAAAAAAAAAAAATTGGAATGGTCAAAATGAAATATGCCTAATAAGACAAAGACAAATTAATCTCACTAGCAAAAAAAAAAAAATTAGCCACAAATTCTCTCAGGTTCAGCTCATCGGCACGTGCACATGAAAACAATAGTAATATTTTTTTATTCCTTTATATAAATACGGAATAAGAAAATAAAAAAAACTCTTTCTCCTTTTTTTCATTTTATTAATTTTTCGCAGCAAAATTTTTGCAAGTTTGTATTTTCAGTTTTCTACGAAAACTTAAAGGGAAAGAGGCCCTAGACGGGCGCCTCGGGCATAGGACGAGGTTTTAGTATCTACTCTACTTTATCAACACACAAAGGAATATGGCTTTTCCTTCCAAGACCAAACATGTCGTAATAGACTGGAACGCTCCAACAGCGACAAACTCTTTCTTTCAACTTGGCACAACCCCTCTGCCACAAGAAGACTCTTATATTCATGAACCTGAACCAGAGGTTATACTTAACACCAAAGACACTATTCTTATTGATATAGACGATATTCTTCCACCTTCGTCTTCTACTGCGCATCAACCATGGGAAAAAAATTTTTCTTTCCTTGTTTCATTCGAGAAATTTCACGTGACTAAGTCACATAGAACAGGTTTTAACAAGATCTATGAATTTAGGCGTTCAAAAAGTTTCTTTTTTGAGATTGTTGATCAACTTCCGGACACCAATGAAATTCACTTGAAAATTTACACAAATGATTACCATATGTCATCCACCCCTATTAGGTACCATTCAACAAGCAGATTACCCAACTGCAGATTTCAATTATCCAAGTACCTTACGCACTTTTTTT